>JAVTVY010002576.1:0-36599 GCA_036873755.1 Hanleya hanleyi
GCACTGCGTACATGCACGTACTAGTGATATTTGTGGTTAAATGTGGTTATTTGTTTTTGTATCACCCTGTATTGTTATTATTGTTGTTTAGATCCTCAGATATAAGTCTAAGACGTTGGATGAAAAAGTGGTCTCAATTAACACGTATTGACAACTTCCTTAAGTGGACTACATATTGTGTCCATGTCAACCATAAAACTTCTAGCATTCATAATGAGTAACATAAGGTCCTGGGTATTGATAAGGAGTACTGACAATAATGCATACTAACCCACAAGCAAATATACAAACAGCATATTTCTAAAAACGTCACAAGAACCAAAACAGATCCCTGCCATGATTTGTATCCCAGCGACTCTTTTGTTGTAGCTATTCATGTCGACATCTTCAATGGCATGATCACACGGCCCCTACCATCCGCTTGAGCCGTACTAAACTAGGATTGTCCCGAAAAATTCGGTAAAGCGAACTTGGAGGTGGTGATGAAGAGAGCGAATGAATGTTTAATAAATGTGTATGAGTTTTGACATGGGTGTGGTTGGATCTTGAACCTAGGATATCTGAGGTTACCGTCGGTCACGTGACTGGCAGGTGGATAAAAAACTAGGATTTTACCTCATAAAGATGCGCATTTTATTCCCTAAAACACAGACAAACCTCGAGAATTGGGCCATCTGGGGCCCATCTTGTGTCCGTGTCGTGGAGGGTCTTATCTTGAAGCCCTCGTTGTGTAGACTATGATTGGGGAGTTTTGCACCGGAAGTAATGTCCTGGTGCGCATGGGCAGTAGATGGATTTAAGCGAAAGAGGGCCTAGGGTGCGTAAGAGCGTGTTTGAGCGATATAGAGACCATTCAACGATTGGCAACTGATTACGGTCATCCGAAGGGTACTGTGTGTTCGTTTTCAGCAATACCGGTCTGCCATCTCCTAGTTTTGTGGGCGGCCCGTTTGCCGAATGATGTAGATCGCCGACATATAGTACCGGCGGTTGAGTGCCTTACTCTGGTGCTCACGGGATCGAATCCCGCTTTGGACTCGATCAATTTTCAGCACTATAGAATCTGTGCTATATTAAGATAATGTAATCCCAAAATAACGAAAATACTGTTATACAATGACTTTCTAAATGACAAAAAAAGTATCTTCATGTAGTCAGTATATTTTCCTATGGGCTCATATGACTTTTTTGTCAGTACGCCGGCATCTCTTCCATCCACCTTGTTGAGTTTAATTGGTACAACGCGTCCGGTGAGGCTTGTAGTTCCTCTTCGTTACTGGATACTGAGACTAAATTATCCGCACACACTTGGCAGTTTAAAGCTTTTGTACCAAAGTTATCCAGATCACATGTGATGTCAAAAATATGAGGCAAATCTTTTACAAAGACTTTACATAAATTATGATTCAAATTTTCACCTTGCCGAACTTTCACTGCTGACTCAAACCTACTCGTAACAGTGTCTCCATATCGGACATATGTAAATTTATACTCCCTCGTTTTGGGTCGTTATTTACTGTCTGGCTGTCACATAGTTCATCATTTCCCAACAGATGATAGGGCTATTACATCAGCGCTCTGAAAAAAATGTGACTGGGATACAAATCATCACAGGGATCACTTTGGTTTTTGTATTCTTTTAGAAATACGCAGTCAACATATTTTAATGTGGGGTCATATGACTTCTTATCAACTCGCCGGCATTGTTTTACACCAAGCTTTTAATGTTTCTTTTTATTGTTGTGTGTATACGGTTCGGTTCTACTGGTGGACGTTTCGAATAGTCTATCCCCACACCTAATGATCTCTCCTGATCTTGAATATTTGCGATGTCTGCTTCTAATAATCCTTAAATATCTTCTTGTTTTTTTTACAAATAATAAATTTGGATCCTTCGGGAGGGATGTACATGTAGACTTCGAAATCACCATTCCTTTCCTGTCTCTGTTATGAAAGGTAATAGGTTCTTGGATGACTAAAATTGTCTAAAACAGCTCAAAGATACGGCTATTAGCAAAAATGAACCTCGGCAGTCCTGTTGTTATATTTGATCGTTTGGACATACCAAAATACGATCAAACGGATAATTTGAGCCAAAATAATTTGTGTATTCAGAACATGGAATGCAATAGGATGTGCAAAGAAGGCAATGAGGAGACACTTCAAAAACTTTGATTTCACCGTAAACACAGCAAGACATGTTGGATGAACATATATTATTGTTCGAGAGTTGTAATCCAGCTAAACCACAGATCAGTGTGCCAGAAGAATATTATTAACTTTAATGAAATTGAATAAGCCCGAGAAGTCTTTGCTTTCAATAAAGCAAAGACTTCGCGATTTGACTGTACTGGTTTAAATCACAATGTTAAGCATTGGCACTGATATGTACAAATATGGGAGTTTACGAACTGTCAGGCGTGGCTTGGAACTTGCATCGACTGCTGGACCGAAAATGGCGATTTGGAATAAAATCTTCGGGATGCCATTAAGAAAACACAAGGTCTCAATGACCTGGTTCCCGACTACTGCTATTCGAAATGGTCACTGAAATCGTCGAGACTCAACAATATTGGGGTACCATTTGGTTCTGAGATCAGGCGTTCAAGATATCTGCATATGACCTTTGTAAATCTTTCGGTATTGTTCCGTTTATTTCGCGACGATCCGAGAACTTTGCCGGAATTTATTTTCAGAAATTTATATTAATTGCACACCAAATTTAGTTATTGTGTCTAAGTAGAATAGCGGCAAAGTTTCCTGACACTAACCTCGGCTAAGAACTAGACATTTTTTTTTTATTCTGTATTCCTGTTACACTCCCAAGGTCCAGGATCTCTGAAGAGTGGGGCTTATTAACTATCAAATGTTAATCACCATATAAGAGGGCACCTTGCATACTATGGTTTGGCTGCCATTGTCAACTGTATTAATTTCTATCTACATATTGTAGCATCTAGCCCAACTTCATTGCTATATAAAGCCTATCTAGAACAAGTTGAGGCAGAAAGAGTGACTAATTGTAGTAATTGGGTGAGTTTTATTAAGAAGATCTCAGCAGATGTTGGTTGTGTATATCTCTGGGACAATCAATGTTGTAACTACTCTAAATCTACATTGAAATTTATCAAAAAGAGAATCTTTGACATTTTTGTGTCCAGTTGGAGAGAGAAAATTACTAAATTGAGTAAATAAGAGACCTACTGCAGTTTCAAATACGAAGTGCAGGCTGAAAATTGCATCTTCTCAATTCCCAACAGGCATCACCGAGTATCACTGACACAGTTTCGGATAAGTGCGCATAAACTACAAATCGAAAGGGGGCGATATCAAAAAGACATCCCCAGAGATCAAAGACTCTGTACTTTTTGCCAAGTGCTCGAAGATGAGCAACATTTTCTTTTGGAATGTATAAGATTCAAAACTGAGAGAGATATTTTGTTCAACACCATACAACCTCTTATGCCCAGTGATACATATACTCATATACTTACTATGTTAATGACCTCGAAATCGCAGCCAATAGTAAATGCCGTGGCAAAATTTGTTCATGTATGTTCGATAAAGCTGTAGTAACGCATTGCCGACTCACCATTATGCATATCACTGGGGTCTCCCCATTATTCTTACCCATATCACTGGGGTCTCCCCTGTCAGTGAAGTTGTTGGCTTCCAAGCCCCACAACCCTGCTATGTTCGGTATGTATATGTATAAACCGTGTTTGTTTGTTTCTTGTAATTGTTAGTCTACGGGCACAATAGTGCAATAAAGTATCATATGTAATCCTATGTAACCCTATGTATCAGTGAATAGTTTTTGATCGTATTGTTTTTATGTATTGCTTGTACTTGTTATATGTCCTGTATGTACGCTTTTATGTGGTGCTTTTAGCCTTCGGGCAAAAACGAGCAATAAACTATCTATCTATATATCTATCTACTATGAGTGCATGGCAATAGCATACCAGTAATTAATTGACACATTTCTAAGGTACTTCAATGATGGACATACTGAAATATACATACCGATACCGGTATCTGTTAACTCAGACTCAAGTTACATATGAAATACATAGGCTTAGCTGTAACTCTGATAAACCAGGAACACAAAATGTGTTGTAACAATGTACATGTATGTACATGTAAAATGACTTAAATTATATCGCAGATGCTATATATTTTACGAATATTTTCAGTTATGAGTTTATACTTGGAGATTTTAGATTTTCTGTAAAACATCAATATTTTGCTTCAAGTATATAGACTTCAACCCTTTGCTGCTTACCGATGGTGTCATTTATGATCAGTCTTGTATGCGGGAGGACTTTTTTGAAGCAATATGTTTGCATGTTGCTTGATTGAAATCCTGCTAAATATGTATATTTTCAGAAAGACTATTCAATCTGTCCTTAAAAATATGCGCTCGCGGGTGTCTAAAATAAAACAAGACCAGGCGAGAAAATAAAATAAACAACCACAAAACTTGATTTTCGCAACATTTACCATGCGTCTATGTCCCAAGACAATGATAGATTTCACAAAAAATCTCATCGCGATATGCCCATTTCAAGCGCACGATCGCGCTAAAATACCAGTGCATCGTTCCTATGGGTTTTAATCTGACATATAAATGCGGGAAACCCTTTTCTCCATGGTAAACACAACAGTCGACTAGCCAAACATTTCCCTTCATCCAAATTCACCCGGTAACAGACAACAGACAGATTGACCAAGCCGGTCAATCACTGCCATTGTCTCACGACGTTTTCAACGATGACATCATTTTCAGCTAATCAGCTTCGCGACATAACGCCATTGTTGACAGCCTCGCTCCCGCAGCAACTCTACGTAGTCGGAAGTTAATTTCGTCAAAATTGCGCAACACAAAATTTAACCACGGAATTCGCCTTACTTCCGGTTCGTTTATTTCCGTAAAATCTACGTCTTGACTTCAATTTTTGCCGTCAAAAACTAGGAGTATCATATACAGTATATAGCCGACACACGCTATCAAGGAGCGCACTGGGCACATCTTGCTTCTCTAAAATAATGATTTGAGCTCTTCGGCATCCCCATAGCCTGGTCTGATTCCAATATTCCAATATCGTCCAAGTCTGTGCCGGTGATGGCGATAACAAATGAATAAATTTTCATCCGGACCAAATGCATCATATTCTAATCTTATCTACATTTTATCATTAGTTTTGTGCTCGAGCAATTTAATATGCTTTTTAAGCTCATTGTTCACATCAACACTGATTGTTCGCCATTCAATATCCAGCCGTCGTCTATTAAAGAATTTCCACGTCCATAGTCGTGATGTTCCGGAAATATCAAATCCGTATCGCTGATTGGTATTCATAATCCATATGATTTTTTGTAATTCGTTATGCAGAATATGATGTATCTCGGTCAGGCTTTGATTGTAACTGCTCGTAGGAACACTGTGAGCCCCGGGTTAAGCTGAATTAGACACAACATACTAAACGAAACGCCATATACCTTGCACGCCACGCTCTTATCTTGCAGATGCGTGTAGAGCAAGTCGAATGGAGGCTCTTGTTGGTATAGCCCTGTTTTATAAGTTTCTGCAATAGTGGTTTGTGATATTTATTAAAATCGTCATATTAACACAGGATCTTGCAAACGCTAATAGACGGGACATGTACACGCCATATTTAGGTCCCATTGGAATATTTCTGTCCAGATAGGGATAGTTTACGATGTCGAAATTGTGATCATCTCTTTTGTCGTAAAGACGACGAGGGATCTGACCCGCTTCAGTTTTATAGAGATATAGATCTAAATATGAAGTGCCGTTAGGGCCGTCTGCAGATTCCTTCAAATCTGGTAAAGGTGGATATATATCCTTCACTGTCTTACTTATATGGCGATTATCAACGGCGAGAAGGTCATCTATATAACGTTTGGTGAATGAGAGGGAACGGGATTATGGACGCGGGTATTCTCTAATGGACGACGGCTGGATTATGAATGACGGACTAGACGCTTGTAATTTGAATGGATCTCTTTTTGAAAGCACCTGCATATAGTCATATTAATAAGAGACTAGATTCCGGTCAGCCAAAAGGATGCACAATTAGTACCCATTGGAATATATATATGCTGAGTAAATGGTTGGACGACAAATACCTCTTTCCTTGAGAAACGTGTTGTGAAAGTTAAATAAATCTTCCAGAGTAACTGCTGTTTGGGATTAAGTAGACGTATTCGACGATAGTGTGATTATACTCAATTCCTTAACCAGCACCTGGTAAAAGTAATATTTGCATATGATTATTATATTATTTGGAGCTTCGTCTGGTTGGCCTATGACAAAATTACTCTAGAGATTCGATAAAACTTCTTGCGAATTAGGCTTTCTCAGTACTTGTTTTATTTGGAGAGGGGTAGTACGTTGTTCTTTGTGAGGTTGAGCTAGTCAGCGAGTACTGTAGGTTCCCCTTTTCCTCCGCTCTGGTCATTCAATAACATACTCTTCCAGTGCTGTCAGGACTATCTTCTGATGCGCCTCCAGGTTTATTCTTCTCGGCTCTCTATATTTAGGTCCGTTCATCAGGAGTGATATTAGGTCTTCAGCACTCACTATGTCAAGGCACAACGTGTTTGCATGGTGGAAAGGTAAAGTTCGTCGACTCACAATCACAACTATTGCCTCCAGACATGTATAACTTCCAGCAAACTCCTTGACAGCATTGGACTAACTGAATATTTTGGTGGCTATCAATCAATCGATATATTGGTTTCAGCAGAGCAATGAGTTCCACTCAGGAAGGAAATGTGGTGGTCTTTCAAAGTTTTCACAAAATTCTTATATGGGATGGGATCAAATGGGATAAGCATTTCTATTATATAGCCAAAATTGAACCAGTTCGGCATTCTTGTATACGGTAATTTACTTCACTGTACATCATAGCACCATGTAATGTTGGGTAAATGTGCACGTCACTGGTCTCAGCAATGACCTTTGGCGCAACAACGTACTACCCCTCTCCATTGGATTGTTGCATATGACATTCCTTACAAGCAGAAACGTTGAAATTACAATTCCCTCGGAGGATATATACGGCAAATAATGAAATCTTCCATTTTAATGTCATCAATTTTCTGATCAAACGTGAAGGTCACCAGAATTTCACTTGAGGAATGAATAAATGATCTTCAATCTTTACGAGAGCCATAGGTCAAATTCTATTTCTGTTTGATCATTCACTTTTATTTACCATTATTGATTCACACTAATATCATATGCAAAACATCTGTGGAGACCTAGTGGGTTTATAGTTAGAACTGTGGCTACGTGGCTGTAAACTTAGTTAACACTACCTGGGGAGGGGGGGGGGGGCAGTATGGCCCCCAACCAAACTTTCTGCGCTATCTCCGGAACGACAAAAAATGGAGAGCTAAAACTCCTTGACTTTATAGTTTGTTATATTGGGATTATTTTGAGCCTATTTTGCATAACCCCTGAGCAGAGGATCATGGGTAAATTCAAGATGGCGGCCACATGGGGTTCCAGAAAAGTGATGTTTTTGTCATATTTCTTAAAAAAATTTGCTTTTCCGCGAAGAAAAGTGGGCAAAAACTATTTTATTTCATATCACATCAATATTTACTAATTTACCATGCAGTTTTTGCGGAGAAAATGCATAAATAAAAAAAAAATCGACAAAAAAAATGCCGTTTTTGAAAATGACGTCACTGTGACGTCATCAAAGCGGCCATCTTCGATTTTTTTTTACATTTTCTGGTAGAGCTTGACCCCAGGCCTGGACAGGTCCCAAAAAGCCCAGGCCAGATAGGGTTAAACATCCAGCCACAGCCACTCATGTAGAGTGTCAGAAGAGATTATTTTAACAACTACTTACCGTGTGATAGGATTTCAAATCTTGAATGGATACTGCTACAGAACATGCTGATATTTCCAAGACATGGCCAGACAATGGGCCGTCAACGTTTGTTCTATCATATGCCATTCCCTGCCATTCTCTCTGTGCTATTGTATGGCAAGACATATGCCATCCTGTCTTTGATGAGTTCGAAAATGGATGCCTTACAACTAGACGCACCATGCCACACCGCTTGGAATGCCTTATGCCAGTTCCTGGTATGCCCTAATTTCAAGAAGCTCCCTAAGATTCCGGTAAGAAAGTAAGAAAGATCCAGTTCTCTTGTTCTCGAGATGCGGCAAAGAGAATGGTATATAATTGGCCATTAGTCATAATTCGCGTCTCCACTCCGAGGCCATACTCCAGAAATATTCAGGTAAAAGTCCCGAACTTATGAGGTTGTATACCCACAGCTCAATTTCGGGGTATTTTGGCTGAAATTCAAGGCTGATTACCTGAATTTCCGGAAAAAGTCCCTGAATGAGAGGATTTTCCCTGAAATTCAGGCAAATTTATCACCCTGATTAGTAAGTTCCCGACCCTCTCCAGGTACGTAAAATCCCTAAAATTCAGGTGATTTAGATATACCTGAATTTCAGAAAATTATCCTTGGATTTCAGGTAAAATCCCTTACATTGAGTTGTGGATGTGCAGCCTGATCTATTCAGGATTATTTCCTGAATATTTCTGAGAGTGCAGATAGAGTGAAGCATATTACCCTAAATTACCGCTCTTAAACGACGCGCATCTATATTCACGAGAGCTATAAGTGCATTTCACATACCTTTTGTGAGATAACCTCTATTTTCTGTTTTGATGAAATCCCTTTTGGTTTTGCCATCACTGATTTACAATGATATTATATGCGACCAGGTGGTGTTACAGTGTTTGATCGACACATGGTGAACACTGAATCTGCGTAGCTGCAAATCACAAACGTAATTCCATTGGTTGGTGGAGAAAACTAGATGATCATCCGGTCAGTCATGTAGATTTCTCAATAGATTGTGTTTAATAACTTATGATGTGATAAGATTTGAAAACTTGAATGAGTACCGGTACAGGACTTCAACAACACAGCCCTACGAAGGACCGTCGGTATTTGATAATAGAGGGTGTAGATATATGGAGAACAACAGTGCAATATCATAGGCGCAGTGATTGTACGATCATACCAGCAATTTTCTGTTTGATTTTGTAACAGTGTATGAAGTATCTCCACTATCAAGATCTTGTTCCATGGATTCCTTTAGTATTTGGGGGACCATGGACCATGTACGGAAGAATAACTTGTACACCCGAGACAGCGACGAGAAGCTTCGCTATTATTACGTTAATCAGAATGCTTTTTATATTGTTTTAATAGTTTGTGTGCGGCGGTGTTTGTATCGATTCAATTGTCCCTCCTATCAAACTTACTAATTATGTCCATTTTTTTTCTTCAAGGGGAGATAACCATGTCCGTCAGCAATTTTCTCTGGAATAAATGGTGCAAGGGATTCAGCATGCTCGATCGTAACAAAGACGGTTATCTATCGGAAGAGGATTACGCTGGCCTCGCTGAATTC
This sequence comes from Hanleya hanleyi, assembly GCA_036873755.1. NCBI lineage: Eukaryota > Metazoa > Mollusca > Polyplacophora > Lepidopleurida > Hanleyidae > Hanleya > Hanleya hanleyi. The sequence continues at coordinate 9,479 of JAVTVY010002576.1, forward strand.
ATATCAAAGAAGACGAATGCAAGTCCAGAAAAGGCGGAGTTAACACGAGCATCTTGGGCAGGCTGGTACTCGAAGTTCAGACCAGATCCCTCCATCGATAAAATGGATGTATACACGAACAACAGTGGCATTGCTAAGCTTTACCTCAAGGACACGAAGGTGTTCCGGGAACAACTCGGGCATTCTTTCAGTGAACTCTTCGACAACCTCGATCTGAATAAAGATGGTAACATCTCGCTCGATGAATTGGAAGTGTTCTACGAGGCAGTAGGAGTGACTGATAAGCGATTTGTCAAAGAAGTGTTCGACACGATTGACAAGAACGGTAACGGGTTGATCGAGAGGAGTGAGTATGTAGCGGCATTCGTACAATACGCTACACGCGAAGAACCACCGGACGAGTTCGAATTCATTTGGGATCCGTCTTATGGGAGGAATAAACCCAAAGGTTTCCGTTAGAGATTTAACCGTCCAGGTTCTAATCAGGAAATCTGCTTTGTAGTCAGTCACGACTGTAAGCGGATAGTTTAGTCAATTTAAGCAGTCCATATATTAGCTCTTTAGTCCCTTTCACCTCAGTTTGAGATTGAAAGGACTGATGAAAACACTTCATCTCATGACTATACCGCAATAGGTGAGTCATGTCTTGCATTCATAAGGCAGGTGTTAACTAGAGCTATCAAATTCAAATGAGCAAATCAATAAATAATGCCATCAACAGATTATCAACGTTGTTTTAACATAGTTGTACTATCGGGAATGACCATATAAGATCGTGATTTACTTCTGGAATAACGATGTCTATGCTGCGGGTACCGGGACGGTGCTGTCAGAATGTCGTTATGGGAGGTCATATAACTTCTTGCCAGTCTTTCTCTATTCCGATCATTGAAACTACATATGTACATGAATATGTGACGGCACAGGTACAATATTTTACAAGCACAGAAGAGCCGGACAAGTTCGAGATTATCTGGGATCCATCTTACGGGAAAGATAAACACAAAGGCTTCCGCTAGAGAATTTATCGTCACCGCTCTTATAAAAAATCTTGCTTATATCCAGCAGTCAGTTCTATAACGCGACTTGTGGTTCAATGATGAGTAACCATATCTGGCCTGGGCTTTTTGGGACCTGTCCAGGCCTGCGGAGGGGCCATTTCGGACCCACCCCCTAATTATTTTTCTTACCCCTTGAGCTAGGGGGCTGAAACTTATCACATTATACCCTTGGTCATGCTCTACCAGAAAATGTAAAAACTCCAAGATGGCCGCTTTGATGATGTCATTGACGTCATTTTCAAAAACGAATTTTTCGAATTTTTAATTGATGCAATTTCTTCGCAAAAACTGTGTGGTGAATAAGTAAATATTAATGGGATATGAAATAAAATATTTTCTGCCCACTTTTCCTTGAGGAAAAGCATGAATTTTGAAGAAAAATGACGTAAACATTTTTCTGGTACTCCACGTGGCCGCCATCTTGAATTTATCCATGATCTTCTGCTCGGGGGTTAGGCAAATAGACTCAAAATGACTACAATCTGATAAACGATAAAGTAATGGAGTGTCAGCTCTCATTTTTTGTCGTTCCGGAGATAGCGCAGAAAGTTTGGTGGCATTGCCTGATGGGGCTAAATTTTAGAAAACTTAACCAGTTCAGAAATTGTAAGCTATATTCCTCCCTGTAGAATATAGCCCAGGTACTCTCAAGCGGTCTTAATGCCCCGCGATTCTAACATATTCAATCCTCTATAAGATCGTGCTGTCAGAATATCGTCCTGGGTGGTCATATATCTATGTCCAAATCACTACAGCTACCTATCTTATGGGCTTAGACCACTAACAGATTTACATTTGCGGCAATGTTAACGTGATTGCATCTCGTCGATTCCCTAATTAAGTCTAGACTTCCATATTTCGGCAAGAAGTACTTTAATTCAAGTGCTACAACCTGACAAACTTGTTGACGGGGGTCGCCCATCTAGATTTTTAGTTCTGCTCGCTCGTACAAATGACGTCATAATTCTGGCTTTTTTCTCTGCTTTCAGAAAGCGGTGCACAGGCACCCACATAATCCCTCTTAGAAACACCTTACTAGGCCTGGAGTTAACATCCAACTCACAGCGAAACCAAACACATATCATACTCCAATCACCTACCACTGGCCTTCAATTGTTTGTCGCAGCAGGGTCTGAAAAAATTATTGAAAACAATTCACTTTTCTGGCAGAGGTTGTCTATTTTTTAGTGGTCTAAGCCCTTATTAGACCATATTGAGGATCACCGTAGAAGATGGTTCCAGATGATGAAAATGTCATCAGTATATATATAGTACAGTAACTATGGTACAGTGAGACCGAGAAACTGTTGCTCTTGAACGCCCATGAAGGTGATTTCATATCGCAGAGCCATGTGCCTTAAAAAGAAATAATAAACAATCTTCCTTAGATCTCCCTTAACTATTCTGAAAAATTCCATAGAATGCCCGAAAATAAGGTAAACTCTGCCCACCGTCCAGAGAAAACGTACGAAATGATTTTCGTGGTATACATACAAGTGCTTTCGTTCTTCGGCGGTTTAAACTGGTGGAAAACGGGGGTTCGTCTATTATCGCTAAAAAGGAGTAATCATTTAATCATTTCGCGCAAAAAAAAGTGTGGAGTTTGGCCTGTTAAACATTCACTTCCAGGCACGTTTAACTCTTTAGGCTCTATCAGCCAGCTATTCTCATATGTCCGTTTTGAAGGGATGGTAGAGTACAACAAGATGGAGCTATAGATATCAGTTAGTAAAAAGGAAAGAAGAATTATCATAGTCAATTGCGAGCGAAATTCCTTGTTATAAAATTATGGAGGGAGCAAGCTTGTTCAAAACGGTGACTTATGTTGAGATTTAGGTGTTTTTCCAGAATTCGGACCTAATAGCTATACCAATCTGGGTGTGCTTGCGAATTTGTCGATGCGACACTTGCTAGTAATATGTCGATTTATGATACATGACGCCAATTACTTCCCTTCACCCCATCTTTGCTTTGATGGTTTTGGTTAAAAAAGGCAGGATTTTAGGAGCCCAATGAAATCATCATATCAAAGCGCTTTAAATGGAATATTCGAACATGTGTACAAAGGTTGAGAATGTTGTCCAGCTTGTGAATAATGCACGAGGAGAAAAAGAAATCGAGAAATAGCTGAAATTCAACCCAAATTGTTAACAATTTACATTTCAACTTTGCAAAAGATTGGGAGATAGGTAGAGTATAATTTTCGACTAAAAGGGTCAAAATCAGAATAGTACGTTCTCATTTCCTCCGCACTTAAATTTAATCATTTGGACATTTACATTGATAATAATGAGACATACAAGGCACTATTCTTAACATATATGCCAATCTAAGGGGAGACAATGTTGTACAGATCTAAACTGCATATATGCAAGGCCAATGCTATTATACCATGTAGTATACATTAAATCGAAACATTTTGGACAAAGGTAAATACAACTAACGATCCTGTTCAATATATGTTTGATATGATGGGGATGGGTTTGGTTTAATGTCAAACTCAAGGTTATTTCATTCATATGGTGGCAGCCAGATTCAATGGTGGAGGAAGCCGGAGTATCCGGTGAGAACCACCGTCCGTCGATAAGTAACTGGAAAACTTTCACACATACACCAGCGTGGCTCGAACCCCTGTCGGTTCAGCGGTGTGAGGCTAGCAATCACCACCGATGCACCATAAACCACTCGGCCAGGACAATACAAGGTTTACATGAACGCTTTTAACGAGTTGATAGTGAAGGAGAAAGTAGAGAATTTGGTGTATTTTTACCGCATAATAGAGCCTACATGAAGGGTGCATTCCATACTATAGTCTTTCTCGACCAAACAGAGGTATGGCTCTCGCTGTTCCGGCATACATAGTAATAAAATTTCAACGAAAACCCTGTATCAATAGGCATGAATAGGCATACAGGGGCATTTTGTTCAGGAGACAAGTGTGCTACGGAAATTGAAACTGGAGCGATATGTAAGAGGTGGGAAAAATAAAGCAAAGGCGTACAATTCTCCTAAAACCTCCAACGTTTGTGGAAATCTCCATAAACCGTACGAAAATGTCTATAATCGGCCCACCATGCAGAAAATCTGTTGGTTTGTATTGTTAACGGACATTTTCAAATGTTGAGAAAAAAATACAGGGAGTCGACCTCGTTTTGATAAAGATTTTATCGCCATAAAGGAATCATCACTTTCGCGACCCCAAAACGTGCGGATTTTGTCCTGTCAAATATTCTGTTCCAGGCTCGGGTAACACTGTTGTGGCGCCCAGGCGCCATCAGCCAGCAATTCATATATGTCTCTTTTACAAGGCTACTGCATCAGTCTGATTCACCAATATTGAACTAGTGAAAACCAGGAAATTATATCTACATAATTCTTATATAACAGCATAATTAGTGACCTTTGAACGGAAATTGTTAATATAGTTTCTCCTTTGCATTACTTCCGATCCAGGATTTGAATAGATTTCCAACAGAAAGGAGATGGTACTGCCTATACGTGGTGGCGGTTGAAATCGAAAAAAAAAGATTTCTTAAAATTAACTGTGTTTCAATGTAACGGCAAAAGAAAATATATGCTCACATTATGTGAAAGTTCTAACTCGATTGCATTTTGGTTATATTTATGACATGAAATTGAAATCCGAAGCATGTGATATTTCGTCAAAAAAAAGAGTATAAATCGAGTCATTTAAACACACATTCAGACATGAAGGACTCTTGAACCAAAATGGTATTTAACATGGTGATGTGCGATGGCATGATATATTCACTGCTGGAAAATCTTTTTGGCCCATGGGTCCTTCGTGTCTAAATGTCTCAATTTAGATTTTTTGCCCGAAATAGCACATGCTGCGGATTTCAATTTCATGTCATAACTATGATCATAATGCAATCAAGCTAGAACTTTCACCTAGGATTTTTCATTTGTTCGATTTCAACCGCACCACGTATTGACCAAAATACCGCCTTATCGTACCATATCCTTTGCTGAGATTAATACCCCTCTATATTTTTGCACAATAGATGAGAACAGGCTTTACAGTGTGATCAAATTCTATAACACTTGTGTCAATAACATCGAGCTAACCGTGCAATTATTACACATTTTAGCACGGTTATGTGAAATCAACACCCGCCAAGTGCAGGTGCTCATTGGGAGATTTCATTTCACAATTCCGGTGAGGAAAGGGACGTCTGCTTTCATACATTAACAATTGAATAATACAGCCAAATAAATTACAAGATGAAATTTCTTTCTCAAGTTTAACTGTTGTTTCCATCGTAAAATCGATTAACAAAGAGACACAAATAGACATATATCCACGTAATTTCCACACGGCTGACAGTATCACTCTCCATTTGAGAGGCCACATAAACTCGTTCACTGACATTGGTACGATGCCAACCGAGACGGGAGCATCAATGGACGAGTTTTTTCTTCAAGAAAGGGGAGAAAGGTTGTCGAAGTTAAAAATATTTTTCAACTTGATAATCAATTTTGGTCGTGCAATAGAATAGAAATAATATTTTCGTAGCCGTGCTCAATGGTTATTTTACGCACGGTTAGTCAGGGAGATTTTCTAAATATAAACTTTCCCACACTAACCGTGCGTAGAATAACCATTGATCACGCCTATGAAAACATTATTTCTTAAATATATGCAGTCATGTGTGTATATCGGGTGTAGGGGATATGATGGCCGAGAGGGGCCATCGCGTCTTTCATTTCTAATTTAACGCGATGGAGCGATGGAGCTATGCGATGGAACGATGGAGCTATGCGATGCGCGATGGAGCTATGCGATGGAGCGATGGAGCTATGCGATAAAAAAGTCGCGCTATGCGATGCGCGATGAGGCTATGCGATGGAATGGAGCTATGCGATGCGCGATGGAGCTATGCGATGGAGCCATGGAGCTACATGTATGCGATAAAAAGTCGCGCTATGCGATGCGCGATGAGGCTATGCGATGGAGCTATGCGATGCGCGATGGAGCTATGCGATGGAGCGATGGAGCTATGCGATGGGGCTATGCGATGGAGCTATGCGATGGAGCTATGCGATGGAGCGATGGAGCTATGCGATGGAGCGATGGAGCGATGGAGCGATGGAGCTATGCGATGGAAAATCAGAAATGAAATTAAAGACGCGAAGAAAATGCGATGGAAAATCAGAAATGAAAGTCGCGATGAAAAATCAGAAATGAAATTAAAGACGCGAAGAAAATGCGATGGAAAATCAGAAATGAAAGTCGCGATGAAAAATCAGAAATGAAATTAAAGACGCGAAGAAAATGCGATGGAAAATCAGAAATGAAAGACGCGATGAAAATGCGATTTTCCATCGCATTTTCTTCGCGTCTTTAATTTCATTTCTGATTTTTCATCGCGACTTTCATTTCTGATTTTCCATCGCATTTTCTTCGCGTCTTTAATTTCATTTCTGATTTTTCATCGCGACTTTCATTTCTGATTTTCCATCGCATTTTCTTCGCGTCTTTAATTTCATTTCTGATTTTTCATCGCGTCTTTCATTTCTGATTTTCCATCGCATTTTCTTCGCGTCTTTAATTGATCATGTGAAGAACACAGTCATAGATATTTTATATTTGTTGGGGAGCCAACCATCTGCAATTGACGTAAAAACTTTGTGGCTGGACTGTGTGATCAATGCGTAAAAGAGGACATAGGCTAGCCATATGTTGGATAACGAGATTACGTTCGAAATATACACGGCTGATGAGCATACTCAAGCCTAAAATCGAGAAGTACGTTATAAAGCTCCCATGTATGTTTACTAACTCAGTGAATTTGGAATTGTCGAAGCAATGGAACGGAACTGGTTGCCAGCAAATTCACGAGATAAGCACATTACACTGCAGAAAAAATTACCAGCCTATTCCGGTGTCACACTGGTGAAAGAAGATGTCATGTTTACATGCGAAAAAACCCTCTTGCTGTCCCGTCTTTGAAGCGAAAAAAATATTTCTCCATATCAACATAGAAAGCTGTGTTTCATGCGTAGTAAATAGCTTACACGCTTAAAACTAGAGTGTTGAAACTTACTCGTAAAGTGTTGAAATGACTCTTTAAGTGTGTCCACAGGGACTGCTCGTTTAAGTGTTGTCCCTGTGGACACACTTGAAGGGTTATTTCAACTCTTTACGAGTAAGTTTCAATACTTTAGTTTTAAGCGTGTAGTTTTATACCATAAATGCTCGTATTCAAAAGTGACGTAAAACCGCATCGGTGAACGTTTGAAATTGAAGTTTGGTTGTTTTAATATCTTCTGCATACATTTGAACACCTCCAACCGAAATCTAATGCAATGTTCTTATCTACCGTGATCACATATTGAAATTTTCATGTTTAAAATAATTGTTAATTTCTCTGTTCACTTTGGCGATTGTGTTTTCGCATTGTAAGACTGTTTTTCAACGAACATGCGCAATGACTTTTCATCGCATAGCTCCATCGCATAGCCCATCGCATAGCTCCATCGCATAGCTCCATCGCATAGCCCATCGCATAGCTCCATCGCATAGCTCCATCGCTCCATCGCATAGCTCCATCGCATCCATAGCTCCATCGCATAGCCCCATCGCATCCTCGCTCCATCGCATAGCTCCATCGCTCCATCGCATAGCTCCATCGCGCATAGCTCCATCGCATAGCCTCATCGCGCATCGCATAGCTATCGCATCCATCGCATAGCTCCATCGCTCCATCGCATAGCTCCATCGCGCATCGCATAGCTCCATCGCATAGCCTCATCGCGCATCGCATAGCGCGACTTTTTTATCGCATAGCTCCATCGCTCCATCGCATAGCTCCATCGCTCCATCGCATAGCTCCATCGCATAGCCTCATCGCGCATCGCATAGCGCGACTTTTCATCGCATAGCTCCATCGCTCCATCGCATAGCTCTATCGCGCATCGCATAGCTCCATCGCTCCATCGCGTTAAATTAGAAATGAAAGACGCGATGGCCCCTCTCGGCCATCATAAGGGGATGATAAACATTTCCTCAGTTTATAAAATTCTATCTCAATGACACATTGGCTTGTTGGGTTTACTTATTTTTTGGAATTTGTGAACACGCATGCTCCTTTGAAACAGAAACTGTGTCAAAGTCCTGATGAAATCTTCGAGAAGATAAAAGTGCGCGATGAAGCCAAACGCAATGGTAAACCTGAATAATGTGAAAAATGAAGTCTGCAGTTGGATAGAATCTTCGGCAACGGACTTCTTCCAAACCATGTTGAAGAAAGGGAGTTGTATAATCGGTGTCCTTTGGAAGTACTTTAAACAATTGGTCCCCAACGCAATCCGCGTTATTCCAGTGACGATTAACGATGACAATCTCAGTCGATAGACCTGATCAAGTCTGGCGGCAGCATTTAATACCCACTTTGTGAAAATCGCGGAAAAGTTTCTGAAATCGACTGAACTGTTGATTGTGTTTATCACCATCTAATATCCCTTATTTCAAATAACTGTGACGATAATTTCCGATTTACCATTCCGCCGATAACTGAACAATTTGGGTCAACTACACGACCTTAAAGCGACAGGTTCAGTGGGAGTGGATGGCTTATATCCCAAATTCTGGAAATTCTCTGCGAATTCTATTTCTACCAGGCTGACATTTGTAAATCGTCTGGTACCTTCCCTGACATATGGAAAATTGCCAGAGGTACCATTGTTTAAAAATGCGATATCTGTTATCTGAACGTCTAATTACAAGCGTCTAGTCCGTCATCCATAATTCAGCCGTTGTCCATTAGAGAATATCCGCGTCCATAATCCAAAGACCTATTCCATATTCCATATAACAGTATTAGCACCAAATTCAAAAAGACAATCATAGTATACATAAACATAGGCTTGTTTCCTGCAAGAGAGAAGTGGTCAACAGTTTTCAATGATGCCGGCAAGACATAATGATGTTACAAAAATATCAAATCCGTATCGCTGATCAGTATTCTTAAAGGAATAGAAAACCCTAAGGCGATGCATACGAATATCGAAAGAACTATATCCTTAGTATTCGAAAAACAAAACAAATAAGCTTTTCTAGTAATTCCGAATGAATGAGAACATTTTGAACATCAGAGTTATTGCCCAGATCAAGAATCCGTGGAGGCCGCCATTTTAACAAGCCTGAGCGCCGTTAGCCAATAAAAATCCTTTAAATATCACCTGACATTATTCCTGTGACGTAGTTGGGCCCCAGGCAGAGTAGCTAATAACATGGAGACCAATTGTAAATTATTGTATGGATGGCTTTTGACAGATCGGTGGACCTTTCTTTACGCTCCGAGACGATTATGGGGATCGTGATATATGAATGTCGAATTGATATACAGGTTGACATGTGGCATTTTGCATATGATGTCATAAGCTCTCTTTCTGAGGCAAGAATATCAGGCCACACCACTCGATAGCAGTAGAAGACACGCTGCTAATGTTGCCGTTGTTGTTGTTTAATGCTTTACCTTATGGGATAGAGCCGGGATGAGAACAGGATATTTGTCGCAGCGCCATCTACATAAAACAGAATGGCCCATCAAACGTCACAGTCATTCCAACATGTCGCAGATCATAAAGTGTTAAAGTGTGCACGATAAATCGGTGTTTACTCAGCTGTAGAATTTTGCTAATTTTTTCTACCCATGTGTTTGGAATATGATGGCATAATTCTGTCATGTCGAGCACGAGTTTACTCAGGGTTTACTATTCCTTTAATCCATAATATTCGTTGTAAAGTCGTCATCTAAAGAATGATGTATCTCAGTCACGCTTTGATTGTGCCTGTTCATATGAGTACCATGAGGATCTTGAAGTGCATGGGTTCATACGGCCCCTAGCCCCGGGTTAAGCGGAATTAGACACAAGTTACGAAACGTAGCGCCATAGATCTTGCACGCTACGTTCGTATTTTGCTATCAGCATGCGATATGTATCGCCAAATTTGAGAAACTTTGAGTGGAGGCGCTTGGTGGAATAGCCCTGTTTTATAAGTTTCTGCAACAATGTTTTGTGACGTTGATTAAAATCGTCACATTTAACACAAGATCTAGCAAATGCTACTAAGCGAGATATGTATACGTCATATGCAGGTCCCACTGGAATATTACTGTCCAGAAAGGGATAGTTACCGAGGCGAACTGAGGATCACCGTAGAAGATGGTTCCCGATGATGAAAATTTCATCAGTATATAGTACACTAACTACGGAAGACCGAGAAACTATGAAATTGCTTTCATATCGAAGAGCCATGTGCCTTCAAAAAAAAAATCACCGCAATCTCCCTGAATCACTTCAACTTTTCTGGAAAACTCAACAAAATGTTTGAAAATGAGTCAAATTCAGCCCACCGTCCAGAGGAAACGTACGAAATAATATTCTTGGTACACATGCAAGTGTTCCAATTAAAAGGGAGTTTCAAAATGGTGAAAAGACAAGGGGTCGACTATTATCGCTATAACTGAGTCATCATTTTCGCGCCCAAAGTGTGGAGTTTGGCCTGCCAAACATTCACTTCCAGGCACGTCTAACTCTTTAGTGGCCCGTAGGCTCTATCAGCCAGCTATTCTCATATGTTGGATTGATAGAATGATATCAGTTAGTAAAAAGCAAAGAAGAATTATCATGCTGTCAAATACGGGTGAAATTCCTTGTTATATAATTATGGAGGGAACAACTTTGCGCGAAACCGTGGTTAGTGTTGAGTACGCCGCTTAAAGGCTTGGGATTTTTTCCAGAATTCTGACCTCATGGCTATGCCAATCTGGGCATGCTTGCGAATTTCACGATGCGACATTTGTTAGTTTTATGACATATCACGCCAATTACTTCCCCAACCCCGTCTTTGTGTTGAAACAAATATGTGTCAAAGACCTGATGACATCGCCGAGAATAAAAATGCGTAATGAAGCCGAACACACTGGTAAAACTGAACAATATAAAAAATGCAAAAATGAAGTCTGCAGATTGATAGAATCTTCGGGAACGAACTTCTTCCAAATTATGTTGAAGAAAGAGAGTTGTGTCATCGGTGACTTTTGAAAGCACTTTGAACAACTGTTCCCTAACCAAACACGTGTTATTCCAGTGACGATTATTGATGACAATTGCTCAGCAGATACACATTATTAAGTGGCGGCAGCATTTAATACCCACTTTGTGAAAATCACAGACCAGTTTCTGAATTCGACTGAAGACGATTATTTATCGGAAGAGGACTATGCTGGCACAGCTGACTTCATATCAAGGAAGACGAATGCCAGTCCAGAAGAGACAAAGATAACACGAGCAGCTTGGGCGAGCTGGTTCTCGAAGGTCAGGCCAGATCCCTCCGTCGATAAAATAGATGTATATACGTTGCTAAGCTTTACCTTAACGACACGAAGGTGTTCCGGGAAGAAATCGGGCATACCTTCAGTGACCTCCTCGACAATCTCGATTTGAATAAAAATGGTAACATCTGGCTCGATGAAGTGGAGATGTTCTACGAGGAATTAGGAATGACTGATAAGCGATTTGTCAAAGAAGTTTTCAACACGATTGACGAGAACGGTGACGGTCTGATCGAGAGGAGCGAGTATGTGGCGGCACTCGTACAATAATTTACAAGCACAGAAGATCCGGACAAGTTCGAGATTATCTGGGATCCATCTTATGGGAAAGATAAATTACAACACATATAAGGGAAGTGGGAAGAGGTGCCGACATACTGACTGCGTCACATGACTTCACAGAATAGTCTTCTGGTTAACTTATTCTAAAGCACATACCAAGAATCTAACGATTCGTGATATGTGTTGTATCTCAGGTACGCTTTTATTGTACCTGTTCATGTGGCAACTTGGATGATATGACCAAACGGCCCCTAGCCTCGGCATAAGCGGTATTAGATACAAATCTAGAGAGCTACATGTATGATGGAAATGATCTGACAACTCGTATACTGGTAATTGGTGAACTGTTTCTCTGTGACAACTCGTACATTGAAGATTGGTGAGCTGTATCGCCGTCAGATGTAAATGACGGCATTTAACACAAAAGACTAGTATGTAACTTACAAGCGTCTAGTCCGTCATTCATAATCCAGCCGTCGTCCATTAGAGAATATCCGCGTCCATAATCCCGATGTCGACCCAGCATCAACTTCCCACAAATGCCAACATATATCAAAGGCTTTCACTAGATAATTTATCGTCCCGGCTCTTATGAAAAAGCCTGCTTTACATCCAGCAGTCATTTCTATGTCGTGTGGTTCAATGATGATTAAAGGTTAGAAAACCTAACCAGTTTGTAAATTGTAAGCTATATTCGTGTCTATAGAATTTACCCGAGGTACTCTCAAGCGGTTTCAATGTTCCTCGAATCTCGGACCTGCTTATGGCGCATATATATCACGCCTAGTAGCATTTGCTACACCCTGTGTTAAATGTGACGATTTTAATCATTATTGCAGAAACTTATCAAACCGAACTATGCCACCAAGCGCTCCCACTCAAAGTTTGGCGAAATGTGGCGATATATAGCGCAAGCGAACAGCAAAATACGAGCGTAGAGTGTAATAGCTATGGCGTTACGTTTCGTAATTTGTGTCTAATTGTACTTATCCCGGGCCTAGGGGCCCTATGAACCCAGGTACTTCAAGATCCTCATGGTGTTCATATGAACAAACACAAAGTCTGACTGAAATACACCATTCTCTAGATAACGACTTTACAACGACAATCATATGGATCAGAATACTGATCAACGAGACGGATTGATTTTTCTTGGAACTTCATGATGTCCTGCCGGCATCATTGAAAACTGTTGACCGATTCTCTATTGTAAAACCTGTTCATCTATACTATCAATGATGTTTTTTTTTATTTACAGTTGATCTTTGGATTATGAACACTGAAATTATTTAATGGACAACAGCTGAATATTGAATGACGGGCTAGATGCTTGTATTGTATCAATATTTGGGGTCACAAATCCCAGGAAAATTGTCCTAGAGTTGAGAAACTACAAAAACGTACAGTCAGATTAATTTTTGACTGTGACTTCTGACCGCCTTCTCTTACTCTGTTTTCGAAGCTTTTGTGGCTTCCGTTCCGCTACCGAGTGCAATACCGCGAACGATTACTTGTTTACACATCTTCAAATTGTCTCTCCCAGCCTTACCTGATTTTATTTAATTTGAGGTTATTCTACAACTCGCTCTTATGATGCCTTGCCATTGAAAATTCGCTTTAGTCGAACTGTTTTGCGTCAATTCATTTAGTGTATCTGGAGTGAACCTCTCGAATGACCTCCCCTATGCCGTACTATCCGTAGCTGTCATACTGTTCATTTATTACCTCCGTCGATCAGACGGAGGTCTAGGAGAGCAATGTGAAATCTCCCGCCAAATAATTGTCATATGGGGAACCCACGACTCATAGGATTTCCAATAGAGATTGTCATGGTTCCCGACGAAATTTTTAAGCCAAGTTTTTGGGCACTATTGAAATAATGGGGTTCCCCATTGCAATGCATTTCAATGGGCCTTGATTCTGTAATCGGGTTCCACCTCCCATCATGCTTCACGAGTTACACGTAATGTTGGCCGCTTCCATCGGGAGATTCAACAATGAACATGGCGGCTCTCCAGCTTGTAGAGATGGACAATGCGATTTTTTGTCGTTTTTCTGGTAAGTTTATTGCCGCGATTTTATGTTATTACAACTTTACATCATTACAATGATTCCTAGTACAGCACCCGTCATTTCTATATATCGTAAAGTATTTGTCGGCTTATGACTTATGTCGAAGCCAACCAAATAGTCCAAGTTGTTGTTGTTGCATATCAAATGCACGGGTCATGCACGCACTGACTGGAAGACAACAGCACAATCGACGATGCCCTGATTTTTATGATACTTTTTTTCTTTCAGTTGATGATATCCACCAGCCTGGTTGTTTAAAAACAGTTATTCTAAATTTTATATCAATAAAAAATAAATTACATAGAAAATTTTCTTGTCTTTGCAAGGGGGACATCAGACACACTGAAAACACAGACCATTCATTCAAATTTCGCCTCAAATTCCTCAAACACAGTATACGTATTCTCTTTTGTGATCTAATTTTCGTCTGTCAAAATATTGCTCCATAGAGAAGTTACTGATAAAAACAATCCTGTTCTAGATTATGATATACTGGATTCTTATCATGCTCATGCCACTAACATGAACTCCAACAATCCAACCAGTGGTCAAGATCCATCATCGTCTTCAGAATTCTTATTATTGATCACCCATAGAATGGATTAAGTTCTCATAGTACTCAGTTCTCATTTCATACTTTTGCAAATTGTTGTAACATGGTCAGGTCCCAGTTCTATTAAGTACACGTATGAAAGGTGCGAGCTGGTATAATGAATTTCATCTTGTTGCGTATGACGAAAGAATGAAATATAATGAAGGCCATAAACATTTTCAATGAAGTGAGTTTTGATATTAAATATGTATACAATTGATTCCAACCTGCAGGTCATGGATTCAGCACTTCTGATATCAGATGAATCCTCAGGAAATAAACATTACACATGTAATGACCATCGGCAGAGTGATACATGTGTCAGTCGGTCAGACATTTCCAAGGATGCCCAGTTCTAACTTAAACCAACCATGCCAGACTTCATTCCTTCTCTCAGAATAATTGGATCTAACTTTTACAAAACCTGCAGCTCCCAATAGCTCCTGGATCTAGAACACATAAATGAAGGGATCCAGTTTATCGGTGCTATGGCAAAAATATCATGTAGAATGGGATTGTGTGGATAATATCAGATTCATGGAAGTTGAAGTCCTGCAGCATGCTCCACAAATATCATCAGCGGTCATAAAACTTTCTGCTCTGCACCAGTGTGGATCTATACTTGTTTTTTTTTTACAAAATTATCTCCCTTGACCAGGTAAGGACTTGAGTGTCTAAAATGATTTAGCTTCTAGAAACAAAGACTTCATTTCCTGAGTAGAGATAAAAACCGAACATATTTTGATTATTTTATTAAAATTTCAATTCTACTTCTGGTATATGTACATGTATAAAACACATACAGAATGAACTGCATACAGAATAACACAAACAACAGGTACCGTATATATGTATCTCATTACATTCTTAACCAAAGATCAATACCTGGGTGATATTACAACAATACCACGGTGTTAAATATTGTTATGATTGGCTTAACTTTAGCTGCTGAAGATATTTCTAATTTGAGGGCAATGGGCAATCATACTAAATTTATTTCCATATCTTCATTTATTTTCACAATAAGCAACATAATCGAGATTAGCAAGTGAAATTTTACAACATAATATAATACGCATCATGGGTCTCCTGAACAGTTTAGTGTAGACATATATATCCTTGAATATCTGTTACCATGATTCAGTCATAATATTGTCTGTATTATATTGATGTCAACAAGGAAAAAACATAAGAATTTGATAGTATTATTAATTGTATGTTGTTTATGATTAACATGAACTTTTTATTCGCTGGAATCCAGCCATTTGTTCCATATGGGCAATATTCCCATCAGCCATCACCATTCAATATGAATGTGATACAAGTACAAATTCATGGTAATTGATACATTATGGTGAAGGTGACATGTATTACCAGTATACAAAATTATTCTGAGCGCATTGAATCCTCATCACATGATGCTGAGACAGATCAGAACGGAGTGTCGGTAAAATCAGGTGTGTATTGTAGAGGATTCTGTCAATGAGGATGCTATACTGTACACATACAAAATATGAAGTGTTGATGTGTAGGGCCTATAGCACAAAATCACAAGCAAGTTGGTAAATCTAGGCACACAGGGTCTCATTTCTGCCGCTAACGTGTTGATTTGGGTAGGGGTGGGAAGGAGCCTAATGTCTCAAGCAGTATTCCAGGTTTTCCATCAATATACTCTATTCCATACCCCAATATTTCAAGCACGTGAAATCAGACGAAAATTATTTGCGGGGAATGTGACTTCCACATCCCTACACATGTAGCTGGACATGTTAGTGGGAAACCCTCAATCCCAGGTTAATTAACATTGGTGAAGTTAACGTCCAACAAATGCAAAATTTAGCTTGGCATCCGGCCCTATGTTATTCAGTGATGTATTCCCCTACGGGCCCTGTTGCCTCGACGGAGGTCTTTGCGCTCATCCAGCGCTTGTTTAAACCAGCATGCGCCAATCATTTTTATAATGTGTATTCATCGATGACATTTTAAGAAAATGTTAATTTTCACTACTTGCATTTTTTATATGGTACTATTAATGCTACTTCTGTATTATTAGTTACATTCTTCCCGGTTAGCATTAATTATTAGTCAATTTTACTGTAAACTGTTACATTTTCATTCGTGTTATGTATCAGTTATTGCCCACGGCTGCAACGATAAAAGTTCTGTTCTTAGTTTGTCTGTGTTTAAATAATGATGATTATTATTATTATTATTTAAATTTGTAGTTAATTGTGTTAATTTGTACGGCCCATATAAAGAGGTATCATAAGCGTATTCAGCACGATATGAAGATTGTCTTGGTATACGATACTAGTCACCAAATATATGGTTTTCAGACCACCGGTGGTTTTTCGATACAAAGTGATAGGGATGACCTTAACTTTTCAGGTTTGTGTGTTTACACTTTGTGGACTTCTGCTGGCAGTCCTAAGAACGCTCGTATTTGAGGATTTTTATCTATCTAGAAATACGTTTCGTTTCTAACATGCTACAGTGTGATGCTCCATGGGACAGGGAACATTCAGGTATACCACTTTGCGACAGTCAAACGCAATAAGAGAATCCTGCACAATTTTCAAACAAGTACCACTGCATCATCATACAATATTTTCCAGAATCACAAGGTATGTAACACATGTATTAAGGGAAATGCTCTGTCCGTGTTTCACACGAGTTTTAATTGTAATATAGTGCTGTAACTATGCGACCATTCCTTTCTCAAAAGAGTCACACCTTATCTGTATCGGGTCGAAGCTTCCAAATCTCGATTTTTGTTCTTTTGTCTTATACCAGAGTACACAGTCAAACCTACAAGTTGGGGGAATATGAAAATTAGTGCGTTGTAGTAAAAAACATGACTTTTTAAAACTCCAGCCATTCGTGGTGCAGTCATCATCCGAACGCATGGCACGATCATACGTAGAAACTTCCGCTAGTGTAAAGTGAAACGTGAAATGCCCTTAGCAAGCTAAGATGTGGTGCAGTAGGCTGATTGATTTTTGACCGTTTTCTCCGTTTAGTTTTTCGTCAAAAAGTGTTTTTTCCGTTCTAATTTCTCTCTTGTTATTTGATGTAAAAACATGAACTTTGGACACAATATTCCAATCATGTAGATCTTCAACAGGTTGCCTCAAATTTTATAAGTTCGACCCTGTTCATGAATTATTTATGATTTAGTGGAGAGGGGTCGAGTTTTTGTCAGTAAACAAAGGTATACACCCCTTGATAAGTTGCCTTCTGTAGCAATAAATATTCAACATAACAATAATAATGTATATATTTTATGAAGGCGTATGTCCTGAGAAATTCCTAATGTAATTCACATAACTGTTGCTACAACCGCGCAGAAAATATTCAAAATTTAAAACAAATGAGAAGAAAACAATAGCCTCTATTTTCAATTGAAATTTCATGAAAACTGTTTACCCCTACCTGGTCTGGGGTGGGGGGGGGGTGGGGGAAATGACCCCCCTAACAAACTTTCTGCGCTACCTCCGGAACGACAAGAAATGGAGAGCTGAAACTCCGTTTATCATATTGGGGTCATTTTGAACCTATCTGCATAATCCCCCGCGCAGAGAATCATGGGAAAATTCAAGATGGCGGCCACGTGGGGGTCCCAGAAAAGTGATGTTTTTGTCATATTTCTTCTAAATTTCTACTTTTCGTGATGAAAAGGGGACAAAAACTATTTT
Organism: Hanleya hanleyi; assembly: GCA_036873755.1. Lineage (NCBI taxonomy): Eukaryota > Metazoa > Mollusca > Polyplacophora > Lepidopleurida > Hanleyidae > Hanleya > Hanleya hanleyi. The sequence continues at coordinate 27,546 of JAVTVY010002576.1, forward strand.
ATGTCACATCACATTAATATTTACTAATTTATCATGCAGTTTTTCTGGAGAAATTGCATAAATAAAAAATTCGAAAAATCTGACTGAAAAATCGACCAAAAAATACCGTTTTTATAAATGACATCAGCGGCCATCTTGGATTTTTTTACATTTTCTGGTAGAGATTGACCCAAGGGTATAGTGTGGTAAGTTTCAGCCCCTAGCTCAAGGGGTAAGAAAAATAATTAGGGGGGAGGCCATTTCGCCCCTCCCCCCTCAGGCCATAACTGGTCCCAAAAAGCCAAGGCCAGATAGGGTTAACATATTTCATTTGATCCTATACCTTGATCAATGAAACCAGAACTAGTAAACGGCGTATCAGTTTTTTTAAATTTCTGCCTAGTTTTATTTTTATAGCATTTTAACTAAAACAAATTGACAAAATTTGATTATCTTACAATTTTCTACATTAAAAGTGTAGTAATTACAGCTACATAGGTATTAGCCAGCATATTGGGCAGGCTTACCTGCCGGTTATAACCTGAGAGAAGTAGTCTTTCACGTCTGTCTTAGTTCAGGTCAGTTTCTTCTCTGAGTTTCTTGTCAGCCCGAGAGCTATTCCCATTGGTTATTGGGCAAACAGCGCCCTCTACCAAGGGGAGAGAGGGGAGACAACTCTATAACAATAAAGCACTTGTCTCCCCTGCATCACTTTGACACTAGTGTTCATTAATAGTCAACTGACTAGACAATGAGAAACCTATTCTCACTAAACTCTTCTCCCTTTTCTTTTTGGGGAAGGGCATACCAGCGACTGACAGAGTCTAAATCTCCAGTATTCTCAATGATGAAAACATCCCATAAAAATGTGAAACTGTACCTAAAGCTGTCTCTACTTTGAACTGGGCTAAAAACCGATCTGGGCTAAAAACCGGACATAACCTAAGAACAATCTGCGTAAAATCTGTCCGACAATAAAGTACCCAACCCCAGATCAAAGAAACTGATCTCTATAGCACTCACTGGAACTGACTCGACCCTGACCGGAACTACAATTGCCCCCTCCCGAGCCCCAGACACGGTAATGCCTCTAACGGCAGCAGTCGACCCGGCACCACCCGACGAGGCAGGTCCTCCCGTGGTAACCAACCCATCAAGATTAGTGCGAACGGGGCAACTTCGACTTATGTGTCCTAATTGGCGACGAAGATGGCACCGTACTTGGGGACATCTGAAGCTCTTATGTCAATTTTATCCACACGAGTAACAGGTAACTCTGTTAATAAGGGCTTCACGGGTTACCGGCAGCTTGGGGGAATTAACAAGTCTCAATGGAGACTCATCCCGACCCTCCCGTAAAATATCCCCTCCCACAGACTTAAGTTCTGTGGAAGACGGACCCCTGCTACATTCACGACTTGGTGATTATACAGTGACGCGTTCACACATGTCAGTGCCTCCTGAATAGTTTTGGGGTCTTTCTCCATAGCAAACAAAACTACAGCCTGTGGTTCATGACAACCTTTGAAAAATTTCTCCACGGCTATCGATTCAACTGACTCACGTGGAGCCCCTGGATGCCCTTTCACTGCTAAGTGAACACACCTATAAACAAAATCAGCCAAACTGTCATCGGCACTTCGCTCCTCCACCTGCAACCGATGTCGGATTGCTTGAGGAGGCTCGAGATCGCCATACCGTTTGTCTAAGGCTTCAAACAGCCCATCAAAAGAATTACAAACTGCTTTCGGTAGGCAAGAGTAATACTCGATGGCGTTGTCATGCATTCACTCAGTCAAACGATTGAGAGATTTTTCCTTGCTCCACTTCCGATCTTGAACTTCCAATTCAAATTTAATTTTAAACGGCGACCAACATTTGGCATCGGCGGAAAAAACTAATGTTTTCGGAAGTGGACGGCTGCTACTACGTGTAAAAGGTGACGCTGAGGGGCTACGACCACGTGATGTCAAAGGGCTACGGCTACGCCAGCGTACTGGTGGAGTCCCAGAGAGCTTCTTCTGGTTAGATACTAGCTCACCGATTTTGGTAACACATTCACCCTCGTTAGATACCAGCTGACCGATCCTGTTAACATATTCTCGCAAGCTCTGAGAGAGACTCTGAACAACAGATCCCCTCCTTCCCCCCCCCCCCTTAAATTTTGTATGTGATTTTCCATCTCAGTTCGCAATTCCCCTACATGTTTTTCAATTAATTCTGAAACATACTCGGGACAAATGGAAACATCTACCCCACTAATAAGAGAATTCTCCATCAAAGAATTCTCCTGGACTTGTTCAGTATGTGCCGTCGATACGTCTACTGGTACCAGTTCTGTCATGGTGTGAATTGTGGGACTCCACAAAGATGCAAATCAAAATATTCAATAAACCGCAATACTCACTTCCAAAATGGCTGCCATGAAATAAATTTAACTGCCTTATGTCAAAATACTATCAACTAGACTCGCCTTCAATTTTACAAATCTGGCTGCAATAAATTCCAACCAAGCTGCAGGAAAAAGAAAATACGCAGCTCAAAATTTACTAGTTAACCAACTTGAACAATAAATTCTGTTTTCTGTATGAAACAGAAATAAGTAGTAGTGTCAACTACTCGCACTCAGTGAGTTTCCACTCCAGAAACTCACCGAAACAAATGAAAGAATGAAACACTTAGGAGCTGAATGCACACCCGTTACCGCAATCAACGCGTTCTAGTGTGCTTATTCGACTCAAACCCATCAGGAAAAATGAAAAAGAACAAGACCCTTCAAAACAAGTGCATCACACGTTACCGCAGTCAACGCGTTGTTGCAACTTCCCTGTGAATTTTCGCCAGTGAATTCCAAAAACTAGAAACAAACCAAGCCGAATAAAATACAAAATAATTGCTGTCGCTAGTAGCCCAGTTAGTGCCTAATGGCTCAAAAGCATTTGCGTTGAATACCAAACAATCATCAAATGGTGTCAATCAATACCAAATGGGACGGAATTATCAACAATCAAAGTCAATTTCCCCCAAAAAATTAAAATTCACCAAGTTGGCATTTCCAAATCACCAACTAAATTATAGTTGCGTATTTAATAAATGCTCTTCCAAAATCGGGGGCAATGTTGATGCCAACACCAATTTTTTTTTTTTTCAACTAAATGTAAGAGTATGTGTTTTAATAAACACTAATCACTCAACCAAAATCAGATCGTGTCATTTGACACCACTAGACCACAATGTAATTGAGTGCAGCGCCGATATGTCAACACTCAAAAGAATTTTGTTTTTCAAAGTACACCTAAGAATATGTGTTTGAAAAAACACTAAACTCTCAATCAAAATCAGATCGTGCCACTTAACACCACCAGACCACAATCAAATTGAGTGCAGTGTTGATATGTCAACACTCAAATCTCAAAATACAATCAGAGTTTGTGTTGTAATAAACACCAAACAATCAACCACATCCACCAGCTCAAAATCTGCTTAAATATGGTACAAGTTTCTTAACACCCTACCACCAAAATATTGACTGTTTATTTAAACTCAAATTTTATTATTCCAAAAATCCTGAGTGTATTTCAGCAACACTGACCACTCACCCTTTTTACAGTGTAAGTCACCATTGAGTACACCATCAAGGTTTACAGTGTATATTGACCACCACAGAATATGAGGTCAATTCAATTTTTATAGTGTAACTCACCAAATAAGAATAAACATCAGCAAATTATGTATTCACTATGTAAACAATAACTGCTAGTATAAGACAGCCAGGTTAGCAGATACATGTAAGAGGCATTTTTTTTATTTATTTAACTTTTTTAACAGAATTTACTCACAGGTAGCATTCAGCTACATGTAACACCTCAAGAAAAGCCACGAAGTGCGTATTTAATAAGGATACGTATTTAATAAGAGCTTGAGGATAAATTTAAGTATTTAAGTAAGAGCTTAAATAAGCTTTAAGTAAGAGCTTTAAGTATTTAAGTAAGAGATAAGTATTTAATAAGAGCTTGAGAATAAATTTTGACCAAGTCCAAAATAAACTAGATACCAATATATTAGCAAAACTGAAAATTGAAACACCAATTTGAATGTTCTATGCCATGGCTAGCAAAAATTCAATCAAATGAGAGAAAAAACCCACATTCACCGTAAGCCCCAGCTAATCCCTCGCGCAATAGCTACCAGGTGAACTTGACAATGAAATTGAGCGAATTCCAAAAATTACTAAATTGAACTCTTGCCTTTAGGCCATAGATTTTCAGTGAATGTCCCAATCAAATTCACAAATACTGACCACCGGAAAAGTCAATGTAGTTTGACCGATGATACAAAGTCAAACTATTGCTATACATTTTAAGTCGACTACACCAGTGAAAAATGGCCAACAGAAATTGATAGTGCTATAGACTCCCACGAACAAGTCTCGATAAGACAACCGTGCAAAACTTCACCAGTGGCACAGCAAGAATGACAAATTCAGGTCACAAAAAAAATCAATGACGCAAATACCAATCTTGCATCTGAACCAGAATTTGTCAACAGCACGACTGATGAATCCACATCACAAGGCCATGCAGTACATGACCCTGTACCCCAAACTCAATCACCGGACCGAAAGGAAATGACTAATCAGACCGCGTTCAGTCACTAAAACTTCATCCCATGCACAACATCTTCTCCAAAACCCCCAACATTACCAACCCAACCACTGAACACATAAAAAATATAATTATCATGGGACAAGACTATGAACAAAACACAAAAATACACATATGGACACACAAACAGTACCGGTACACATAATACATGACAACACAAACATATAAACCATTCAAATATTGCACCTGTCAAAACCTTTATCCTAACTTCTAACCCTAATTTTCCCTATCAAATACTATCTCAGAAAAATAAATACATCAAAAAAATCGACCATAGAGGTCCATGTCCCCCGCTAGCAGCACAAGTTATGGTGGATTACATCCACCATAACTGGCGCTGCTGCTGCGGGGGCCATGGACCTCTATGGTCGATTTTTTTTTGTCGATAATATCTCATATCATTGATAAGAGTATGATTTGAAAATGAAGATATCGCTGATGAGCTTAACATAATCTAATACAGCGGATGGCACCCATATTGGATTATGCACATCCATAAAACATAATACATGACTGTCCTCTCACTAAGGTCAAGGGACTCCCCAAGTTTGAAGTAGATCAGTTGAATCGTACTCCAGCTATTGTCCGGACAAGATCAAACTGCTTAAAATCCAATGAAATCCAGTATGGGCGATGGTGGCCATATTGGATTAAGCATGTCCTTGAAAAACAATCCTAATCCTCCTCTCAACAATGTCAAGGCACTCCCCAGGTATGAAGTAGATCGGTTGAATCGTTCTCGAGTTATTGTCCAGACAAGATTCAACTGCTTACAATCCAATATGGCTGACGGCGGCCATATTAGATTACGCACATTGCTGGAAAACAATCCCAACCGTCCTCTCACCAATGTCAAGGCACACCCCAAATTTGAAGTTGATCGATTAAATCGTTCACGAGTTATTGTCCGGACAAGAAAATCTAAGATCCAACTGCTTATAATCCAATATGGCTGACGGCGGCCATATTGGATTATGCACATTGCTGAAAAAAAATCCCAACCGTCCTCTCACCGATGTCAAGGCACTCCCCAAGTTTGAAGTAGATCAGTTGAATCGTACTCCAGTTATTGTCCGGACAAGATCAAACTGCTTAAAATCCAATGAAATCCAGTATGGCTGATGGTGGCCATATTGGATCAAGCACACGGTCCTTGAAAAACAATTCCAATCCTCCTCTCAACAATGTCAAGGCACTCCCCACATATGAAGTAGATCGGTTGAATCGTTCTCGAGTTATTGTCCGGACAAGATCCAACTGCTTATAATCCAATATGGCTGACGGCGGCCATATTAGATTACGCACATTGCTGAAAAACAATCCCAACCGTCCTCTCACCAATGTCAAGGCACACCCAAAGTTTGAAGTTGATCGGTTAAATCATTCACGAGTTATTGTCCGGACAAGAAAATCTAAGATCCAATTGCTTATAATCCAATATGGCTGACGGCGGCCATATTAGATTACGCACATTGCTGAAAAACAATCCCAACCGTCCTCTCATCAATGGCAAGGCATACCCCAAGTTTGAAGTTGATCGGTTAAATTGTTCACGAGTTATTGTCCGGACAACAAAATCTAAGATCCAACTGCTTATAATCCAAAATGTCTGACGGCGGCCATATTTGATTACGCACATTGCTGAAAAACAATCCCAACCGCCTTCTCACCAATGTCAAGGCACACCCCAAGTTTGAAGTTGATCGGTTAAATCGTTCACGAGTTATTGTCCGGACAAGAAAATCTAAGATCGAACTGCTTATAGTCCAAAATGGCTGACGGCGGCCATATTGGATTACGCACATTGCTGAAAAACAATCCCAACCGTCCTCTGGCCAATGTCAAGACACACCCCAAGTTTGAAGTTGATCGGTTGAATCATTCATGATTTATTGTCCGGACAAGAAAATCTTACGGAATTACGGAATCACGGAATTACGGAATTACGGACACCGGTGTTTCTAAGTCCCCCCCCTACTAAGTAGCGGGGGACAATTGACCAAACCAAACAAATTTTTCACACGCAAATTTTCTCGAAATGCAAGATGGCCGCCGGACCTCGAGCGTAAATTTGTCTAAAAATAATCACAATTATACGCCAGATATTTTCACTTCTGATCACCAATTGTAGTAATTACTGTTACATAGGTATTAACCAGCGTAGTGGGCAGGCTTACCTGCCGGTTATAACCTGAGCGAAGTAGTCTTTCACGTCTGTCTTTAGTCCAGGTCAGATTCTTCTCTGAGTTTCTTCACTCCGCCCGAGAGCTATTCCCATTGGTTATTGGGCAAACAGCGCCCTTTACCAAGGGGAGAGAGGGGAGACAACTCTATAACAATAAATCACTTGTCTTCCCTGCATCACTGTGACACTAATGTTCATTAATAGTCAACTGACTAAACAGTGAGAAACCTATTCCTACGAAGTAGGCTACAGATCGCAAATTGTCCGGTAATGAGTGAGTGAGTCAGTCAGTCAGTCCATCCGAGTCCTTTCGTCGGCAAAATAAGGAGAACCATTGACATTAGAACCTTGATTTTTGGCACGAACGTGCATTAGGGCATTGTTACCAACAAGTTCTGAGCTGATCGAATTCTGCTGAAAATTTGATTTATAATTTTTTTTTTAATTATTTATTGATAGCTCAGCGAGTGCACTGTCATGCCCATCGGGAACCCTTGGCTGTATGTTTCACTGTATATATAACACAGTACAAAACGTGATGGGATAATGAAATAGGAAATGCTAATTTTCCATCATTTGTTAGTGCCTTTTTCTACACTGCTATTACCAACTTGCCAGCCTACACACAATTCAGTATATTGTTATCTAGATATATGAAAACTGTGGCCGTTAACGTGTATCCTATTTCACATCCTTGAAACATTTCCTCACAGACAACATCAGGCGTCAAATTCAGGTCAAGTTACAGTTACGCACTGGTGGTGAAATTTACTACATCAACCAATTAAATGACCCAGCAGAAGAAAGATATGGCATCATCCTTCAGATTAGTCTGCGTGAGTAACAACGATAAAAGCTTACTGAGGGTGAAACAAAGCCATGATGGCATGTTTAAAGGGTCTTAATTTATTTTCTTCGGGTAGAATTTAACTAGATAAAGTAAGTAGACGCTATTTATTCGTCTTTGTACCGGTTATGCTCAGGAGAATGGCATGAAATCATTATCTTGTGCAGAGACGATGTTGGTCTTGAGTTGAATTACCGTAAACTACATAAATGCTACATTTCTACTATAGTACTATATATAAAAAATTGTTGTATTGTTGGGAAAATAATGCGATTCAAAAAGTTGTTTTGATCCTGGACAAGGGCACTGAAAACCATTAAAGAGATCGATATATTTTCACACGTAAAGCTTGAAATCTACTGAACTTTTTTATTATTCAATCTGTTTCCTTTAGTTAACAAATTGTGAAATTAAATCGGCGATCGTTATTTATTTTTGGAATGAAGGCGCATTAGGAGATTGTTTATATTTATTGTGATATCAAAATATATTTTTGACATCAAAATTTCCTTTTCTGATAGCGAAAATAAAGTTTATTTTTGCTATTTTTTGTGTTCCTATCAAAAACTCTTTGATATAAAACAGGAATTTTTATATAAAAGAATGACCTTTACTTTTGATATCAAAAATATTTGTTTTGAAAAAATACCAAAACGGCACACATTTATTTTTTTATAGAAAGAAAATTTTTGATATTCCTACGAAGTAGGCTACAGATCGCAAATTGTCCGGTAATGAGTGAGTCAGTCAGTCCATCCGAATCCTTTCGTCGGCAAAATAAGGAGAACCGTTGACATTAGAGCCTTGATTTTTGGCATGAACGAGCATTAGGGCATTGTTACCAGCAAGTTCTGATCTGAAATAATTCTGATTAAAATTAGATTTATAATTAACACTTCAGTATATTGTTATAGATCATACGGAGAAAAGTCCGATCATTTAAGCGAGGGAAACACGACACCATGGAATTTGGGAACAGTCCTGGCATGCCTGGTGCTCTCTCGCTGTTGGATTCAACCGCAGATCTGAGGACAGTGACCTCAATACAGCTGAGCGAACTATTTATAGACGTTTAACTCCGAGTCTATTCAACTGCTTGATGTACCAGGGCCGGATCACTAAATGACCAGAACATTCACCAATATACTTTCATTTTTTGTGGCACGAACACATCGATGTAAATATATAAATACCCAGAATATAATCTTGCTCAATCTCACAAAAGGCATGTTATAAAGAGAACCTGTGGCTGTTATGGAAGGTTGTACATGTACCATATTATGATGAAACGTACCGTAGGGGAGGGTCACATCATATCTCAATGAAAATACGATCGAGTCCTAATGCCTACTCTACTTCGTAGGTCCTGTGACGTTAGT
>JAVTVY010002577.1:0-33007 GCA_036873755.1 Hanleya hanleyi
CTATCACCAGCCATTCACGACTCACGAACATTTATTAAAAGTGAAGCAGCCCCGATGTGTATTCCAAGTCATGAGAAATTCACAGTGAAACATATTTTGATCGACTGAATATATTTTAAGATTGTAAGAGATTCTTTTTATTGATCAGCTGCTTTGAAAGATCTTTTTGGTCATTCGAAAGAATATTTGATTTTAAATTGATTTTATTTGTTACATAATTTTTCACTGTATATACAGGTTTTAATGTTCTGTGTTGACCATTTTTAGATTGTCTGGATTTTGACTTGTTTTGTTAACATTATTGATTGGATTACCGATACAAATCATGATACTGTAGAACTCGAGGATTAATAGGTGATAAAGTTCATACAGATAGGCCGATTAGTAAGAGCGACCAAGGTGTTCAAATTCAAAATGCCTACAACGGCTAGCTCTAGGGTGTCATTTCGACAACAATAACAAAATCTGCACCGCTTTGGAACTCTACATTCACCCTGGCCGATACTCACAAGGAAGTTACATGGTAGGCCTATAAATGAAAATGATCTTGCAGATGAGCTGAACAAATATCTTTAATAAGTCCTTTGTCAACTTTGCTCTAAGGCTATTTGATACAAACTTGCCAGTGAGCTTGGATTATGTCACATAGTGAACTATACGGGTAATTAGCTGAATAATATGTCTTCTTTTCTCGTTAAAGCATTTAAATTATCGGTTTCCAAGATGAAGTGATGACATTGCTGCACTACTGGTCAACGCTATAGCAATGTCAACGCAAAAAGAATATTAGAAAATGTACAAAACAAATATCACCATAATTTTGCAAGAAACAAACTTGTTAATATTTTCACTTGTATGAATTTGGGTGCTAACAGCATGACGGCAGAAATATTATGTGGTTATTTCAGAAAAATCCACATAACAAAGCACCACAGGTACCGGTACAGTGTGTCATAACTCTTGCCGACAGAAGTTGTCCCCCTTATGAAGCTAGTAAATTGTACATCGCCTACAGTTGTTTTGCTTTGCGAAAACGTTACTTTATACGAACCATAGACAACGAATGTCAAACATCAATCATATGATATGGTAGTTGAGTGGCCACAAATGATTACAGTCTGCTGTCGAGATATTTAACGGCTATCGTGAACTGTTCGAAAAAAGTATCCGCATTAATTACACACGTTCTTACCTTGGGTTATTCAAAGAAAGTATATCAAAATATAAATATAGCGCCATTTATTTTGAGGGCTCAAACTGATAGAAATTGGAAGGCTGAGCGGATGGTAATGTGCTCATGATAATGGGAAATATTGTTTCGGGGTAATATTCCACGTGTACTACTGATCGGGTCTGTACTGTTAAGCTAAACTGATCGAAGAAAATTCTATTGTTAATATGGTTCCATGTGAGATACATCATCTTATTTAGAATGCTAGAGGGTTGACTAACAAATTTGGTATTTTAATAGTCGACCTAATATACTTTACAGGTTACATGCAGGAGGCTTTCAAAACAAATCTCGGGTTCATAGAATTGATCGACATTTATATCGCTCGAGATACTGGAACCTTAAATTATATAAGACGAATCTGTCGTAAGTATAATTAATTAGGTCATCATCTCTAAAGAGTAAAAACCGAGTCTCCACACCTCTGAATGGTGATATATCATTACTGATTATGATCGGATATTATTCACTGTGCGAAGGATTGGGTGAAGTTGATCAGATATTTTTGGTATGGACGTGACGGACCCAAGTTCGATTTTGACGCAAATCTTTTGGATAGTTTTGAACCAACTGTTTTGGGTAGGCCACGACTATACCTAATACTTATGGAAGTGTTCTGGCTCTCACTTATCAGTCTTATTGGCGATGATCACGTCACTTTGTCATCTGTCATCCCTTTCGTCTAAATGAATGAATGATTAGTTGAATCCTCGTTACGCAGCAGTTTCAAAACCACGTTCTTGATCTGTTTGCTGATACACAGTGTGGACAAATTAGATCCTGGGTCATCGATTCTAATTTTGGCTCTACATTTTTCCTCGTGTGTTACAATTTCGACATCGTAAACTATCCCTTTCTGGACAGTAATATTCCAGTGGGACCTGCATATGGCGTATACATATGACGCCTAGTAGCATTTGCTAGATCCTGTGTTAAATGTGACGAATTTAATCAACGTCACAAAGCATTGTTGCAGAAACTTATGAAACAGGGCTACACCACCAAGCGCCTCCACTCAAAGTTTCTCAAATTTGGCGATACATATCGCATACTGATAGCAAAATACGAGCGTAGCGTGCAAGATCTATGGTGTTACGTTTCGTAACTTGTGTCTAATTCCGCTTAACCTGGGGTTAGGGGCCGTATGAACCCATGTACTTCAAGATCCTCATGGTACTCATATGAACACTCACAATCAAAGCGTGACTGAGATACATCATTCTTTAGATGACTACTTTACAACGAATATTATGGATTAAGATTACTGATCAGCGATACGGATTTGATACTTTTGGAACATCATGATGTCTTGCCGGCATCACTGAAAACTGTTGACCGCTTCTCTCTTGCAGGAAACAAGCCTATGTTTATGTATACTATGATTGTCTTTTTGAATTTGGTGCTAATACTGTTATATGGAATATGGAATAGGTCTTTGGATTATGAACGCGGATATTCTATAATGGACGACGGCTAAATTATGAATGACGGACCAGACGCTTGTAATCAGTCTGAGATACATTTCAACTTTAGGGGATGATCAGGAATTATTTTTTTGTCGAATAACATGCACCACGGAAAAACGACAGGAATATTATGTGCTATTGCTCAGGCATCATTGAAAGTTTTTGGCCGTTGAAAACTAGCTGGTGTAATTAATTATATTTCCATGACAGTATTCGAGAGTCTCTCATTCATTTACAGTACTGAACGACACGAGGAATACAATGCTTGACAGGGGAGACAACATGTAAGAAATTTGGTGATTAAAGTGCCACTGGTTCTACTCCCATTTACATGACACACCACCAGCTTCATTTTATTTTCATATCGCACAATACAATCATATTTGTTAAGTTATCAATTGTATTTGATTTTTAAGGTTTCCCAATATAATTCAGGAATTACCAACCTCTAAAAGCTACTGGTACAGAGGAAAGTACAACATGTACATTTTTCTTCGTGCGTAATGTGTTATCGTTGTGCTGTCAGACAAGTTGGCCGGCGGACAGATCGGACAAATCCGTCGTCTGTAAATATGTTCCACGTCTATAATCGAAATACCTTATTCACAAGACTTAATCACAAAGAAGCTAGTTTCTTACAAGAGATAATTGAACAACAGTTTCCGATGATGCCGGATAGATGTGGGAATGTTTCGTACGATAAAGTGTTTGATAAGTGTATGGATGCAATACCACAATATGGAGGAGGAGACACAGAGTGATAACGCTGACTACAGCCTACACAAGAATATCCCAAGCTCCACGAGTCTTCTGCCAGGAATCCTCTGAACCGTTGTCTAAGTCTCCCCGTTTACGTGACAAAATGAAAGACGGCTTGGCTGTCACCCATACCAAACGTTTGTTATTCGTAAACATAGTAAACTATTGAGATAGTTGGACAGCCGGATCATATAACTAATTTCCTCGTTCAAGAATTATCGGTCTCCAAAGTGAAATAATGACATTACTTTATTGACAAAACTGGTCAACTTTAAATCACGGCCGAACGCTACAATAATGGCGGAAAATGTACGAGAAACTGTACTTTTCTAATAAACTAACTTGCTTTTATTTTCACTCGTATGGATTTGGGTGCAAACATTCAAGCTGGCAGGAGAGTCTTGTGGTCATTTTAGACTATTCCTCATCTTCTAAGAAAAGTATCACGTCCACCAGTTTGCGGTGACTTCATAGCTATTGCCTACCGGAGTTGTCCCCCTTATGGAGCTAGCAAATGATACGATATTGTAACATTTATTTTGCGCTGTACAAATGCCAATTATATGAATCATCGATAATGTATTTCGAAAGTCATATTATCCATGTTCTGGATGCTTAGTGGTGACAAATAATTAAACATTGCCGGAAAGTATACCCTTCGAAATATGTAACAGCTAGTTGGACCTGAGTGGTACAAACCATCGTACCAATCACACACGTTCCTGCCTTGGGCCACAATTATACCAAAATATAAAGATAGCGGCATATATTGTGAGTGCTATGTTTGTTGGAAATGGGCATGTTGGGTATATGCTAATTTGCTCCTTAAACGATTAACAGGGTTTGGTGGGCATATTCCTCATGTGGTATTCATCAAGCCTGTACGGCTATCCTGCAATTACGAAGAAAGAAGTGTTTTTAATACTGCCACCTGTGAGATCCATCATATTCTTTAGAATCCAATATACTTTTACATGTTACAAACAGGAAGCGTTTATATTAAATATAATGGCTATGAAAACATGTCATGAAAGTATGAAGATGATGACTAATCTTGATGCACTATGTTAATAACAAGCAAATCAGCTAGCTCATCACCACGAAAGGGTGAATACAAGGCCTCAACATGCTATGGCCATCATCAACTAGGGTTTATGGGAAATGGCACTGGCACTAACTCATCACTTTATATTTGTGATGCTCACTTTATCTTGTCAACTGTCATCCATTTTCTCTCGGGCAGTGAAGATTTGTGGATTCTCATTCACTACACAAAAAAGGCGAATTGTACGTACTGCTTATCAATGGGAGAGACCATTATTTGCGTTTCTTCACATAGATGCCTTCTAGTCTGGATGTTAGTATTTCATAGCGCATGGCTCGTAAAATGCAGCCTGGAGAGGCCAAGATGGCAAACATATTTACGGAATATCTGTTATAAATATGTCATCCTATATTTCATATACCCAAAATCGCATGGTCACAGAGTAGAGTATTTTAATATTGACTGTTGTATTGGCGAAGATCTCTTCACCTTGTGAGCTGCCATTCCTTTTGTCTAAAGAAATTATTTGTAGATTCCTCGTTATGCAGCAGTTTCAAAACCACGGTTTTGTTCTGTCAGCTGATACACACTGAGAAGAAATTACATCCTGGATCACCAAATCTAATTTTGGCTCAAGGTTTTTGTGACGTGTGTCAGTCTGAGATATATTTGAAGTTTAGGAAAGGACATGGAATTATATTTTCATCGAATAACACCACGTACAAATGGTAGAAATGTTATGTGCAATTGTAGATATAATAGAAAGTTGTTGGTCACAGAAAACTAGCTCGTGTAATAAATTATATTTCCCTGAAAATTTCCATATGCAGTACTGAACGGACACGGACCTGAGGAATACAATGATTGATAAGCGAGACAACAGATACAAGAGGAATAGGATGATTAAAATGCTACTGGTTCTACTCTCATATACGACACGCCACCAGCTTCATTTGTTTCAAATAGACATTTCCATATTTCACAATATACATCGAATAAATTTTGTGAATACAATCACATTTGCTAAATTATCAATTCACAAGAGTTTAAATTCTTAAGGTTTTCCCATTATAAACACGAGTTTCGAAAATCATATTATCCATGTTCTGGTAGGTTATCGATCACAACTGAATAAACACAGCTGGTAAGTATACGCGTCGAAATGTGCAACGGCTAGCTCCACCTGAGCACCAACCACACACGTACCTGCGTTTGATTATGATGGGATACGATGATGGCACTAACTCGTCGGTTTTTATTAGTGATGCCCTCTTCACCTTCAGCTGCCATCCTTTTTCTTCTGTTAATAATGATTTGTGGATTCCTAATTACGCAGCAGTTTCAAAACCACGCTTTTGGTCTGTCCACCGGTAAACACTGTGGAAAAAAATCCGATCGCTGTCCAAAAAATCTGAATTCGGTTCTGAGTTTGCGTGCCGCGTGTGATGGTAAGAAACATTTCGACCTGAGGAAGGGGTATGAAATATATTTTCGTCGAATAACACCACGAATAGACGTTAGGATTGCTATTTTGCTAGTATATTGTCTGCATCATTGAAAGTTGCCGACCACTGAAAATAGCTGGCATATTAAATTATATTTCCCTGACGCTATTCTTATATTATGCCTAGGCAGAATTGAACAGACACGTACCTGAATAACGAAAACACTGATCGGCAAGACAACAGATACATGACAAACCTGTTGGTTTTAAAGCTACTGGTTCCACTCCCGTTTGATGGACAGAGTTGTATCCCTTTAAATGATACACCGTCAGCTGCATTTTTTCAAATAACCATCTTAATATTACTTCTGGTTCCACTCTCGTTTGATGGACAGAGTTGTATCCCTTTAAATGATACACCGTCAGCTGCATTTTTTTTAAATAACCATATTAATATTACACAATATACATCCAATACATTTTGGGAATACAATCATATTTGGTAAATTATCAGTTCCTGTAGGCGTATAATTCTTTAGCATTTCCCCATATAATTCAAGGTGGGTCAATCTGTAAAAGCTTCCGGTACGAATGGTATTAAGGAAGGGACCAATTGTTTTCCACGACTTTGTCATGAGTCGGATTCGATAATGTGTTCTCTTTGTGCTGGATCAACGTCATAAAAAGTCAGAAAGGTTGATGTTTCAGCCGGTCGGATACGACATTCAGAATCCAGTCTGTAAGTAAGTCGCGCGCCCAAAACGAAACATCTTATTCAAAAGACTTATATATCGAAAGCGACTTTATTATAAGAGATAATTAAATAACCGTGTCCAATGATGCCGGCAAGGTGTGGGGAGTTGTGGGGTTCCCGAGGATGTGTCACTCTTGTCAGTTTTGATACAAAAGTATCCGTGAGCTTCGATTATGTCACAGCCCCTATTAAACATGGCCCCAACTGTCTAGACTATACCCGGAACGACAAAAACTTCAAAGCTGATACTCCGTGACTTTGTAGCTTATCATATTATGGTCATTTTGAGCCTATTTGTATGACATCTGAGCAGACGATCATGGGTAAATTCAAAATGGCGGTCATGTCGGGTACCAGAAAAGTGTTGTTTTCGACATTTTTCTTCAACATTTCCCATTTTCTGCGAGAAGTGGGCAAAATTTTGTTATTCCACATCGGACTATTATTTACGAGTATTTGCAGAAATTATTTTAAAAAACTGATCAGTTCAAAACCCGTTCCTTTCATACACCACATCTTCTCGCTGTAGATAATCGATATATTAATGAAGCATTAAAGAATATATATCCATATTCACTGTATTTGAAGGAGACGACAGATAGCCCTAATGGTACATTTTACTTAAACCTTTGTCTGTAAAAAATGAACCAGCCTTCTCCTTCGTCCACTTTGCGACAAGAGAGACCATTACAATTTCGATATTGTGAACTAACCCTTCCAATATAAAAAAAATTCCATAGAGATCTGGATATGGTTTATACATATCTCGCCTTGTAGCATTTACTATAACCTCTGTGAAATGTGACGATTTCAATCAACGTGACCCGATATTGTTGCTGAAACTTGACATTGTTTATTTTGGCAAAACTGGTCAACGTTATATCAAGGTCAAACGCCACAAGAATGGCAGAAAATATACAAGAAACTTCACTTTTCCATGAAACTAATCGAGTTTTCGCCGCTATGATGCTACAAAATTGTACATCATCTACATTTGTTTTCCCCGTGCAAATGCCACGTTATATGGATCATAGAACACGAGTTTCGAAAATCATATTATAATCCATGTTCTGGAACTCTAGTGGTCACAAATTCTTAAAGATTGTCAGAAAGTGAACCTGGCGAAATATGCAAATTGGAGCGATGTGCAAGGGGTGGGAAAAATTGACGACGTCTGGCGACTAAAAAGCAACCAAATGACTCAGGTACCTCAGATTCAGACCCGAGAATACGGTGGATTCTCGTACGTAGCCTTAGTATCTCAGCCGCGCTTTTATTGTAGCTGTTCATGTGAAGACTATGAAGTATCCACACGGTCCCTGAAACCGGCTTAAGCGGAATTAGATACGCTAGCTCGAGAGTTTTGATGACAGATCAACTCGAACAAATAACTCATCTGATCTAAATGGATGAGCATCGAGGACGTCTGCTAGGGTGAACGCCTCATCATGGGGTAAACCTGATAAATACAAGAACATACAGAAAAACTAACCTGCAATGCCCGACGTCGTACAGCTTAAATTTCCCATCAAAACAATAAACCTGCATATATTTGTCGAATGACATGTACAGGGAGAGAATGGCATGTAAGGCCTAGCTCGACCTAAGCGATAAAATCAAACACGGTCCAGCCTTGGGTTATTCCAAAATGATGCTACGAAGTTTCCAATTGAAAAGAGTACACATCAGTGCCATATAATATGGTGGAGTGAATATAGAACGACCCCCATTTACTCAGGAAAATTATTCGAAGAAGACGCCTTGGCAGTCATCCGAATCAAACACTTGTCATTCGTAAATGAGTGATCATTATTCCTGAGAATATCAGGATGAATTTTTCAATTGATCTTCGGATGTTATGTCCTCTATCGAAGCATTGTCTCACAAACGCTTTTCATATGCTCAACCATTCTATTCTACATCTTTCAACCCCTCACACCATTCGTTTTACTGTTTGTGGTTTTGAACATTTTTTGCTACGTTTTAACAGAACATGAAATTTTCTACTTTATAGAAAGTTTTTCGCCACATGTGTGGACATCAAGGGTCACATTAGCGGACGACTTATTCTTTTCTATTCCACAATGTCCAACCAAAAGCATACACATGTCAAAGCATTTGTTCCAACATATATATATACCTGTTGAACAAAAGTTTGGAGATTAAAATCGTTCATCACATTGGCAAGTACATGTATAAGAGCCTCTTGCATCAGAAAGTTAAACGACAATTGTCACATCTCCGTTGTGAGCAGCCTCGTCTGCTTTCCATCTGACAACAATCAATACGTTCACTTAACAGAAAATGAGGTTTGAGGAGAAAATTGTCTCTTAAATATCAATGTAATTACCAGATTTGTTAATAATCGATGGCGTATGCATCAATGTGTGTGGCGAGGGGGAACACCATACAAACATTTAACACCATACTGGCTCGATGACCAGTTTCGGCGCTGGTTAAAGACAGAGCCTTTCGCGCTATTTGATCGGGTTGCTCTCGCATGTTGACGAGAATATGGCTCACTCAAATACTGTGTTGCCGGCAACGCGGACTTCGGACAGTTGGTGTGCTTGCATTGGTTGCTGTTGAAGATTGGTTTCAGCAAGTCGTGTGTTGGCAGGAATTTCTGAAATTCTGAACTGTCGCCCGTATGTATTTGGTGCAGTATGATATGGGGTCTGTTCCTGTACTACTTGTAGGTTGTCAACTTGCGGGAATCCCAAAAAGTAGTCCACTGTGACAGGATAGTGAATCTCTTACCGTTATAGTATATAGTATATCCGATGCTAATTCACAGTTTTAGTGAATCCGAGTCTCACTTCTGATATTAAGATTTCCGGTCTTTTGGACCATCCCTGGCAAGCATGGGGAATCTTATCCGTTGGATGTCATTGTCAGTGTAAGTTTGTCTGCTTTCATACCTTGGGGGTGGCAACATTATCCGCATTATCGTATAGATTATGCAAGTGCTCCGTTAGAGATTCCCCAGTGTGGGTCTCCTGTTTGGGGCGCCCTCGGAGGCAGCGTGGTCTAAGGCGCATTTATGGTGATCGCTAGCCCCACACCGCTGAACCGGCCCTGGTTCGAGCCCCGCAGGTACATGTGTGAAAGTTTGACAGTTACCTGGCGAGGGGCGGCGATTCTCTCCGGATACTCCGGCTTTCTTCGCCATTAAAACTGGCTATCACCATACGAGTGAAATAACATTGAGAGTGGTATTAAACCATATCTCCCGCCTGTTTGGTAGCCAACCCTTCATTACGATATCGTGCAGCTCATTCATGTGGCTTGCTGCAGCTGACTATGTCCAGTAGAGATTGCAGCTATGTACTTAATCGTGTTCTAGGTTTAGGCAAGTTTTCGACATTTGCATCTTTCGTCAGCATGTGACCAACACACTTGACATATGTTAGGTAGATATCTGAAGTTGGTTAGAGTTATACCCATGTTGTTCTCGGTTGCGAGATGTAAAACCCATTTGATGCGCAACAACCGATGCAGAGATTAAAGGAAGATTATTTCGGCAGGCTTGGAACCAAAGGAGGGAAAAGCTATAACAAATCGCTAAGCTGAGGTGTTAAACGCGCGGTGTCAGCAGTGTCTGTGAGTTGTTACCTTCGAGTTGTGACTATCACTCTCAATTTGCTTCAGGTTTGACACTTATCTTGTCTGGGTTGACAATTTGGACTATGGACAACATGTGGAAATGAAGGCGATTTTCAGTGTCTGTTCCTGGTAGAATGCTGGTGTTCAGCCTCCGTTCTGAATGTCATCAAAGTCATCGGCGATAGTGTGTACTCGTTCAGCAAGACCTATCTGTTTGCTCGCATGTCCAAACGGAAGTGGCTGCTGAGCAACATGTACAGTGCACATCAATACTGCATTTTTTACCCTTGTAGCACGTGCCAAGTGTAACCCGTCCTTCTGCATCAAGGCATTGGGACTGATACTTGCGATCAGAAGGGATGGCTGGTGTATTTATGTGAATAGTTTCTAGGGATTAGTGACTGTATAGGGTCAGCAGTGTTTATCTTCATATTCAACGATTTTCACACTACCGGGATCTGTTCCGACCTGTCATTTCTCTCGTCATCCTTAACTTTGCTAATTAGGTTCATATATTCTTCCTCTTCATGTCTGAGAGGTCAAATCTTCAACTAGATTCGCACAGTTTGTCTTTGGTGAAATAGTCCATCCCATTTGCCAGGGTTAGATCGGTTACCCTTAATAGAGCACGTTTTGTCCATGGTTTCCACATTCTGAGGCTTTGGGCAGCTAGGACATGATAATCAGATTTTCCCTGTTTACAGCGTTTGCCTGTATTCCAAGATCTACTCCACCAAGTTGAAGTGGTGTCGCGATGGAACAGAGCATTTACATTGGGATCCTTCTCAACATTCATTACTTCCAAGATATCCTGTGAAGTTTCATATTTTTTCCATTATTAATATCGAATATGAAACAATCTCCTTTGGCTGGACAGCGTTAGCGAACTAGAGTACTCTATTAGCTTAGCTATTATTATAGCGTTTCTGAGCCTGCGACTCGGTTCTGTATATCCGGTTTCCTCGACAAGAAATGTTAAGTCAGTGAAAAAATTGTGAAATTTCTCATTAGTGCAGAGTATCAGTTGTCGGTCTGTAAGTGAATGTGTTGTGAATTATCGTTTATAAAGTCATCAAATAGTTAACTGTCTCAACTTTCTCAGCTCCTGGTGCCCTCGTGAAATCCCAATCATACTTTAAGCGTGATATGAATAGCACACATTGATAGTAAAATTTCGGGCGTTAAATATCGGAACTTGTGTCTAATTTCACTGAGCCCGTGACTACAAAATTTTCATTATGGTTACATGAACCTCCACAATCGTAGGGTGTCTAAAATACAATACCCAGGAAAACACATTTGAAATTCATTAGGAAAAAATAGAATTCAGTCATATCTTGTCGACATCACTGAAAATTTACCGCTCCCCGATTACAAGAAAGTCGCTTGTGGTTACATATATATACTTGGCCGCTTGGAGTTCGGTGATAATGTTGGCGTATTCATGAACGACGACTGGTTAATGAATGTCGGATCCGATTGTTGTATCCATTCCTCGTTCAGGTTGACGGATTGCCAGCTTACAGATTGTAAGCGTTAGCGCTATAGTTTCTAAGTGTTACCAGTGTTTGGTACCGGTAGCCATTTGGAGAATGTAACAGTGATTCTTTAATAAGTAGTTGATATTTTCCCATTAGGCGTGGCAGACATTTCCGTTGTCTGTTGGTTACTGCAGGCAGTAATTTCATTCAGTCTTTTTTTCCAATTTTCTTTGTATTCAGTCAGTGTTCATCTACAATATAAACGCAAGCCATAGGCTCATTATAGACTATAGAATCCCGGCACTAATTAGACCAAAATTAGAGAAAGTCCGCAAAAAACATCCGGCAGTCCGTTATTTCTGGGAACAAAATATTGTAAAAATAGTCGCGTAAATCTTTATACCCGCTCGAAACATCAGTACAGTGTGACAGGTGAACATTTGGATGGGAAAACCCATCACGAAGGTTCAGCCGTCATCAACAAGATTTCGTTAGGTCAACAAGATTACATGCATTACTTCCAATGATGTCTGTATCGCAAGAAATTATATACAACGCTAAGAGAACTGTATGTATGTTATTTGCATTAAAGCGTTACAAATATTTCTGCTCACCTTTGGTTTATCTGAATGGTGCTCCGCTTGAGTGAGTGAATAGAATATAACGTTGCTTTCAACAATTGAGTATGTTGATACTTACACTTACCTGGGATACGCAGACATTGAGAACATGGAATGCCAAGAGAGAAACCTGTATGTGAATGCCAATGTTCTGATAACATGAGGTTAAGAAAGCCATATTTGCTGGTCCTAGTGTATAATTGTAGAAATGATATTTTAAGCCAGTTGCGCACATTGCAACACCGAGAGAGAAGGTTGGTCATCACAGGGACAATCCACGGGTGTAATACTAGTCCGTGAGCTACTAGGGGTCACCTTGCACCCCCCACTACAGACCGAAACTATGTTTTTTGATGTACTTTAGGACATGTCAAATAAGAAACAACTTGTTAACAATCGATAAACTGGGACTCACTACCCCTTTAATCACTTTGAAATTACTCCTATGTTAAAAAGTACAATTTTTGTGACAATAGGGGGTAGGGTTACAAGAATAGTCTTATCTTCCATAATTATTATACAAACTTTATAATGTTGATCACATATTTTTCAGCATTGATTGCTGCATCAAATATTTACAACAATTATTACTATTTGTTGGGTATCACGTCACACAGGGACCATACATACAACAGTAGGAGTAGTAGCGAAAGCGGGCGTTTTGGGGTGCGTGAGGGTGTGTTTGAGCGATTGGGGGACCATTCTTGGTCCAAATGCGTCGCGTGAGGTGTCAAAATGAAGCCCTTGGTGTGTAGACCCCGACTTGAGAGATGTCCACGTCATCTGTGACTCAGTAGGAGTAGTAGCCAAAGCGGGCATTTTGGGGGCGTGAAGGAAGGTTTTTGGGGTAGAGATGAACCATCCGCGGTCTAAATGGACCGTGTGGGGTGTCATCTTGTAACTCTCTGCATGTAGACGACGAATGGTATAGTTTTTGTTGGAAGTCGCATCGTGCTACTCATGCGCAGTTGAGCAGTAGTAAAAAAAGATGTCATTTTGGGCGTGGGCAATGATATGTTTGGGCAATTAAGGGACCCATGTTTGCTCCAAATGGACAGGTAAGGGTATTCTAGTTAAACTTTCGTGGGCTATTCAGACAGGCATGTATTTTATTGGAAGTCAGCCCAATCTGAACACGCGCAGTTGGCGTATGGTAAGTAAAGTGGTCATTCTGGAGGTGCCCAGGGGTATATTTGAGAGATTGAGGTTCTATATCTCATCCAAAGATGGAGTGTAGGGTGTCATCTTGAAGCTGTCGTCGTATAGACCACGACTTGAGGGATTTCCATGTCATCTGTGACATCTTTGGTGACGTCATCAGTACGAGTGGTAACGAAAGCGGCCATTTTAAGGGTGCGCAGTGGTGTGTTTGAAAGACTGAGGCACCATTCTTGGCCCGAATGGGACGTGTGGGGTATAATATCGAAGCTTTCGTGGAAAGGCGTCCGACTGGTCCGGTGTGTCATAGAAGTAGGGGATATGGCTAACATGCGCAGAGAGTAAAGGGTGTAAAAGGGGCACTGGAATGGAATTTTAGCCTCGAGGTGAACCATCCGTGGTCCGAATGGGTCATGCGGGGTTTCGTAGTGAAGGGCTCGTGGGGTAGCATCGGATTGGACTGATCTGTAGCCTAGCATCATCGTTCTGCGCATGCACAGTCTGGCAGTAGTATAGAGCCATTCGAGAAACTACAGAGCTCAGAGCTGTGGGATGGATCGGATGAGAACTTAGAGATCGTAGCTCTTGAAGTCGGAGCTCTTGGAGCTCGGAGCTCTTGGAGTCGGAGCTTGGAGGTCTTGGAGCTAGAGAATGACGTCATCGCAGGCATGCGCACGTACATGTGGTGCACCCTGTATCCTATAGCTCGTAGAGCATAAGGTACACCAGGATGCGTGCGATGACACCACGAGCCCTTCAATACGAAACGCCACACGAACCATTCGGACCACGAATGGTCCACCTCGAGTCTGAAATTCCATACAAGTGCCTCTTTTCCACTGTTTCCTGTCTGCGCATGCGCGCCATATCCCTCACTTCCATGACACGCCAGACCAGTCAGACGCTGTCCTACGTAAGCTTCAATATAATACCCCACACGCTCCATTCGGACCAACGTACCCCTACACACCCCTAAATGGCCGCTTTCGCTTCCGCTTGTACTGATGACGTCACCAATGACGACACAGATGACATCAGACTCCCTCAAGTCGTGGTCTACACCACGAGAGCTTCAAGATGACACCCTACGCTCCATCTTTTGATGAGATATAGAACCTCAATCTCTCAAATATACCCCTGCACACCTCAAGAATGACCAGTCTACCCCACGAGAGCTTCGCTATGATTCCCGAACCGGTCCATTTGGACCAAACATGGACCCCTTGATTGCCCAAACATATCATTGTCCACGCCCAAAATGACATCTTTCCTTACTACTGTCCAACTGCGCATGAGTAGCACGATGCGACTTCCAACAAAAGCCATACCATCCGTCGTCTACAACACGGTCCATTTGGACCACGGATGGTCCATCTCTACCCCAAAGAGCTTCCTTCACACCCCCAAAATGAAAGAGCTTCTTTCACACCCCCAAAATGCCCACTTTGGCTACTACTCCTACTGATGACGTCATCAATGACGTCTCAGATGATGTGGACGTCTCTCAAGTCGTAGTCTACACAACAAGGGCTTCACTTTGACACCTCACACGACGCATTCGGACCAAGAATGGTCCCTCGATCGCTCAAACACACCCTCACGCACCCCAAAATGCCCGCTTTCGCTACTACTCCTACTGTTGTATGTATGGTCCCTGTGTGACGTCATACCCAACAAATAGTAATAATTCTTGTAAATATTTGATGCAGCAATCAATGCTGCATAATATGTGACCAACATTATAAAGTTTGGATAATAATTATGGAAGATAAGACTACTCTTGTAACCCTACCCCCTATTGTCACAAAAATTGTACTTTTTAACATAGGGGTAATTTCAAAGTGATTAAATGGGTAGTGAGTCCCAGTTTATCGACTGTTAACAAGTTGTTTCTTATTTGACATGTCCTAAAGTACATAAAAAACATAGTTCCGGTCTATAGTGGGGGCGGGGGGTGGGGGTGCAAGGTGACCCCTAGTAGCTCACGGACTATACCTATGGGCCGTCATAGCTCAGTCGGTAGAGCATCGGCGCGATAAGCCGGGGTCGTGAGTTCGAATCCCTCTCACGACCAATTTATTCCCTCTCTCTCAAAAATCATTTCATATGTATATTTGTTGTCATCTCTGGAGTACGTACCTACACTAAGAAAGCCTATAATATTATACGCGTGGTGTATAATGGCTCATTTATGTGACTATTACACCCTTTAAAACGCAAATGTTACATTTAACATCTAGAGGTTTGGAGGAGGGAAAGTGTTGCTTCACCACCTTTAAGTGTTGGAGCTTAAAATGTTGCATTTAACACTTAAAAGTGGTGAATACAACACGTTCTAAATGTTTTCCCTCCTCCAACCCTCTAGATGTTAAATCTAACATTTGCGTTTTGAGAGTGTACATTACCGATATAATTGCAGTGCTTGTTTTGCCATAATAATGTTCCATCTTGTAGAAAAGTTCTGTAGAAGACCGTGTATTCTTTCAAGACAGCAATTGAGGCTTGTAACAGTGCTTTAATTAGATTAATTATCAACTTTGGTGTGAAGACAATCCCTTTGCTACCAGCCAAGTGATAGAATATGATTTTCCAGGGCACGTGGGCTCTACATAAGTAAATAACGTGCGCATATATTCCTACGAAGTAGGCTCTCATTTGCAAATTGTCCGGTAGTCGGTGAGTCCATCCGAATCCTTTCGTCGGCAAAATAAGGAGAACCGTTAACATTAGGACCTTGATTTCTGGCACGAACGTGCATTAGGGGACTGTTACCAGCAAGTTCTGAGCTGACCTACTTAGGTGACATATAAACCTCAAAATTGTGAGAGAATTTCAGGTTATTTCTAGATAGAGGGCACCCAAGCCATCTCTCCACCGTCTCCCGTAGAGTGCTCCCAATTCATCTCTCGTGTACACACTAAAATCATATCAAACCCTATGGTTTAATGCCTTGGATAACTAAGCGACTTGAGTACTTAGAACTTTGTTTGATCGTCGCTATATAGCTGAAATATTGCTGAACGCGACATTAAACCTTAATTCTCTATCTCTCTCTACTTCGTAGGTCCTGTGACGTACAAAACAGTCTTCAATAAAATAATTATTATCATTGCATAAAACTTGCCCTGTTCTGACTGACTTCGTTACCTGTCTTATATGAACTCCTACATTATCATGTGACCGAATAGTTGGTTTTTCAAATATGTTTGCAGATATATTAAACACTACGAGCTTCCAAGCACTGTCCTGCATCAATATTGAAAGTAACAGTGAAGACGGATATACCTTCATGTGATGTGAAAAATTGTATCAACCCAGCTGGTTTGCCAATCACGTTTGTTTGATGAGAATAACCACGATGTGCTCCGGAACAGTCGCTTCGCCAGAAATATGCACATGATTACACTAAAGGAGCCGCACCAAAGTTTGGCCATCAATGTTGACGTGGAATCCTAGAGATGCATATTCTGCTACAGCCTTTTAAAAGTATGGGCGGGTGTTTTATTATGTGGAAAAAAAATTCAGCTAGTCATTTCTAGTTGAGCAGTCTCCTCTCTAAGGATGAAACGGGCTACGACCGTATTGTGCAAAATGCTTGGAGCTACGTTGTATAATTAGTGTACATTTCTGCTTAACCCGGAACGAGGGACAAACCATATCACAAAAGTTGTTTATGATATTCAATCGAACAGTTACAAGCAAATCGTGAATGAGATGCAAAACTCAAGAAAGCGACCTAGAAAAAAACAGATCAGTGATAGGGTTTGACGATAGGTCTTGTGGGTATCATTTAAATACTTTGACCGATTCTTTATCGCCAGATTCTAGCTGTTGTTTATATTTATAATCTGTATGCTTATTTGGTGTTTGGTACTAATATTTTCTGATGAATGATGTCGTTCGATTATGGGCACAGACGACGGCTACTCAATGTCGGATCTGAAGATCAGCATATCTGAATGAAACTTTCAGTTCTCGGACTTCATATCTCATTACATTCTTGTTTTGAATAGACTTTCATCGGCTGAGGTTCAGGCATCTTTGGGATAGTGTTTCTACATAACCATAACCATTTTACTGGCCTTTGGCCGTTCTGCAAAGGGTTTCTCTAAGCTTTGATGAAAAATGATTCATTTCTACCACCCTATACCAATTCTACCTTCGCCATATTAATCGATGTTCACATGTCTTCTGTTTCTGATCTTAATGAACCAATAATACCATTCTGTCTCATACTATCGAACCAAGAGCACACAACTCTCAATGCCAAAGTATTGTTTTGTTGCGCCATGTGCGGAGAAGGTGTTTAGAACGAAAGAAGAAAAACGTCTGAGATAGTGTACATCCATCTAAGGTTATGATGATACAAATTACTCTCCATCTGATTCAAACAACGTGCATTCTCCATTAACGTTAAAAAAACCACTATCTTTAAATCAATTGAACTGCATGTCTGACCAATCTGCAATAACGTGGGCGACTCGGCAACAAAACTGTCTCTATCAGTCTCCTGAACCATATGTCGCACATTTATCTGATCTCAAGTATCAAGCTGTTTACCTCATCACGAAAAGCTTCTGTCTACCGAGGAGACTGATGTAAATTACCCTATTATAGTACAGACAATCAATGACTGACGTATTCATCCGCAAGTGTTATCAATATCTCAGAGCCTCCTTTGGAAAAAAGCCATGTGTTGTCCGCTCGATGACACATTTCTATTAGCTATAATCTATCGAAAAAGCGATATAACATGTAACGCGTTCAGTGAGACTTTACACCAGGTGTTACGTGAAACACAAAGCTGATTCTAAAATACAAATCGATACCTATGACGCTCGGTGTACGCTCTACAAAAAACTTTGTATTTTGTCAAATCATACTAAATCTTACGCCCAAGTAAGGCCTCATTTCGGTCATATGTGTACAACAACAGCTGTATTGAAGACATCGTCTTTCCTAAAAACGATGAATTTATTGCATTACCCCACGTTAATCATAATCCATTGCGCACCGAATATAACCGATTGGCAGTTTTCGGCATGTACTTTTCGTCTTTCAGCCCAAATTCGCGTGGCCAGTGTATCAGTGCACGTAGATTTCGGATCAAGTCTTAACAACATAGGCAACCCGTTTGAAAAGCCACGTATACTCAATAAAGTATTCACAAAATCAATGGAATTAGCTAGAGACGTTTTTACCTAAGTTTATAATTTTTTGCGATTCGTCACCACTCTTCATTGGCACAGGGTCAGCCAGAATTGGCCTGAACGTCGGCCATGTGTGATACCAGGAAAGTGATCTTTCCGTAATTTTTTCTTCAACATTTCTACTTTTCTGCGAGGAAATATGGGCAAAACCTATTTTATTTCACATCAAAATATTATTTACTAATTTATTATGTAGTTTTTTAAATGACGTCACTGTGACGTCATCACAGCGTCCATCTCGGATTTTTTACATTTTCTGATAGAGCTTCACCCAAGAGTATAATGTGGTAAGTTTCATCACCCCAGTTCAAAGGGTAAGAACAATATTTAGGGGGAGGGGCTAGCGAAATGGTTCCAAAGGCCTGGACACGTCACAAAAAGCCCAGGCCAGATAGTGTTAAAGAGCTGCAAATGTATATCCACATGTAAAGCCTATAATTTACTGAATATTTTCACCTTTCAAGTTGTGCAAGTCCTTTCGAATTTGCGTGTAAAACTTAATCCATGACCGTTATCAGAAGAAGCGGAATGGAAACACTTCTCCGCTGTTTCTTCCTTTTGTTTGATCGCCCCATTTAAATTATTGTACGAAATTACAGATTTAGTATAGATTATAACTTCGTCATGCGTCGGGGTATTGCAACTATAAGCCGTGATTGTATGTCACCTATCGTCGGGTATTTCCGTTAATAACCCAATTAAATACTCATTGGAGTATATTATTCTGATAAAGACATCTAGCTGATGGAAGAGTGCATATTTATTTGAATCTGCACTTTTGTTAGTAAAAACTACAGAAAAGCGACACTAATGATATCGGTGCCAGTAATGATTTTATTACTACTCTCGGTGCTCTGTGAAATAGATTTGCGAGGATAGGCCATAAAAATATGATAAATTATGATGGATCTACCAGGTCTTTGTCAGAAAGTAATTTGACACGCATCCATTCCGCGAAATATTCTCTGTGTTGACCAAGCCAACACCTAGCTGTATGTCTTGACTTCGTTATAGTCCGGTGGCTTAAGGTCAAGATCGTGACTGACTGGAATAAAGCACCATATTTTGCACAGAGGCTCATTTGGGCATAAGGAATGATCTCAGAAGGGGTGCCCATTTCTACAGCAGGCAGAAGGCCCTTAATTTGCATAAATCCAATATGGCCGCCATAATACATACAGTTGCCTCCTGTTGGCGACTAATTGACAGCTTGAATCGCCTTTTTACACGAGATTGGTTTTCAACGAGCCTGACTGACTCAAGAAGAAAATAATAACGATAATTGGAAACTTTATTACCCGTTGAATATCCAATATGGCCGCCAGCGCGTCAGAAGTAATGGTATTATTGGTATACATATATGTATGTTTGTATACATGCTAATATATATCATATATATTTATAAAGGCTTCATTGAGAGGTTTCTGTACATGTAGCTCTGTCACGATTGACTCGATCAAGCACGCATGAAGATTATTATTTTTTTCTATAGATATCCAATATGGACACCAGCGCCCCATCCTCAATGCTGATTATCGGTACTAAATACAAATCTGTTTCAAAAGATGAAACTTCAGGATATCGTACATGCCATGGTTGTGAACCACATCAAATGTTGCCAATTGAATTCCTTTCGGCTCCTTACATGTAAATTAGCATGTGTAAATCCAACGGCAAAGGGAGTTACTCTTCCAACACCGGTTGGAATCAGGCTAAAACTGTGCTAAGTAACTACCCCGAGGTAAATTTACTTGTTTCAAGTTTCACAAACAGTTTCGATATTTGACATTCGAGAAGATATGCTGTCACTGTCTCGCGTGATCGTTCATATGCTATGCACAACCCAAAGAGTTGTCGAAAGGTCGAGTTGCTGGTCTCTTCTCTACTCCTCGTTTTGACAACAAGGTTTGCTCTCCATTAAGCTTAGTC
Organism: Hanleya hanleyi; assembly: GCA_036873755.1. Classification (NCBI taxonomy): domain Eukaryota; kingdom Metazoa; phylum Mollusca; class Polyplacophora; order Lepidopleurida; family Hanleyidae; genus Hanleya; species Hanleya hanleyi. Next base: position 20,704 of record JAVTVY010002577.1, read on the forward strand.
CACAGAAAGGAACCTAATACTTTTATAGGCTCTTGGTGGCCGAGCTGTCGAAGGCGCATCGCTGGTGATCGCAAGCCTCACACCGCCGAACCGGCACGGATTCAACCTTCGCTGTTGCATGTGTGAAAGTTTGCCAGTTATTGCCGACGGGCGGGAGGTGGTTCTCTTCTGGTATCCCAGCTTCCTCCATCATTAAAACTGTCTGTCACCATATGAGTGAAATAACTTTGAATGTGATATTAAACCAAATCCCCCCTAATACCTTTAGGGTGATAACGAATTATCTTACCCTGAAAAATCTGCCTTATCTATTAACGGTGCGACTAAGCAAGACCTATGATATGTTGAATACGTAGACATTAGATATCGCGATTGCACTAGTTCAAAACCACTAAAGCCTGATGGCAAAAATCTATTTAGATGACGCCTTCCGCATCATACCTATCGAGCCCGCGATTCACCCCTTATTGGGGTTTACCTGGGGTGACAAGTATGTTTATGATCGGTGATCGATGGGATGCTCTACGTCCTGTAAGATATTAAGGAGCTCAAGTCATTCTCTGCAATCGGTTATGGCTACAAAATTCGGCATAGCAGAGGTAATCCACATACTGGACGACTTCATGTTCGTCGGTGCAGATGACGTTAGCCACTGTTCTGTAGCTCTCAACACTTTCACTTACTTGTGTGAGTATTTGGGCATTCCAATCAAACATGCTAAGACTGACTACCCATTAACTACTATGGTTGAGCATGAGATTCAACTGTATTCCAGAACTATGAAAGCATCATTTCCAGAAGACAAAATTCATAAACTGAAAAGCATGCTGAGTGAAATCTCACACCGCAAAAAGGTAACCCTGGTGGAACTGCAATCTCTCATTGGCTCGCACAACTTTTGCATGTAAAGTCGTCGTGCCCGGCAGGGCATTTCTTCGCAGCAGGAAAGACTTTAACAAAAGTTGTATCACAGGTTCACCATCACATTCGCTTGAACAAAGCTAGAGCCTATGTTAATACCTGGCTTGTATTCCAACGGAAAATTAATTTTCTTTCTCCAAATTGGGCATTCCCTGATGTGATCAAACCAAATCAAAGTGTTTCCGACTCTGCTGGTACCTTGGGTTTAGCGGCTGTTTTTGGATCCTCGTGGATAGACCAAGAATGGCCAGCACATCTTGCCCACTTACATACCACGGTCCTTGTGCTTGCCGTGGAAATTTCGGGCCATAACCTGGCAAATCATAACGTTCTCCTTCTTTGAGATAATATGGCCGTGGTTGAAATAATCGTCACTCTTTCATTGCTGATGAAATTAGTGCTTCAGTTAGTAGTTGGCTGCCTTCGAAATGACATTCTGTTCAGATCAAAACATATTTCGGAACAATCTTATTCCTGACAAACTCTTGCGGTTACAATTTCAGGAAGCGCTGTCTCTAGCCTCTTGGCTCAATCGCTCGTCGCACCCAATAGTCTGTCTGTTGCTGAGTCTTTGAAGCAGACAGCTAGAGTTCATCTGACGGCGTCCCTTGCTGAATCTTTCTTGAAAGTATACAAGCGCGCGCATGACAAGTATATCGTGATTTCCTCAATAACAGTGGCCAGTGTACCAGTAAGATTTTCCTCATCGCATCGGCACAGTTGGTTTCCTTCAAAGCATTGTTGCATTTCCACAAGTATGCACCTTCCACAGCTTATACATTCGTATCGGCTATCAGTTATGTGCACAATTTGGCTGCAGTACACGATCCTGCTCAGTTATTCCTTGCCAAAATGCTACTTACGGGCATGTCAAAATTACACAGCCGGATACCAGACTGCCCATAACTAAGGATATCCTCCATAGGATATTTGATGCTATACCCCACATTGTATCCATGTAATTCTTTTACGCGCAATGATCTTGGTAGCATTTCATGCATTCTTACGCGTTAGTGAATTGACATTTCGTTCAAAACAAGACAGCAATAGCAATGTTCTTCAATGCAACGATGTCTCTTTCTCCGATCAATCTGAAAGGTTACAAGGCATGCACATTTTTATCCGCAACTTCAAACATAACATATCCGATAAACCAGTTCATTTGTTTATACTGATAATATTAGATATTGTCCAGTTCAAGCAATCCGTACTTATTTCGGTGACATATTTCACATCCGAGGACGGGCCCCTGTTCCAATTCGCAGAGGATGCGCCCGTTTCAGCTGCCTATTTCTCAACTCATGTAAAAAACAGAATCTCTTTAATCGGCATTGATCCTCTTTAATAGGCCATAGTTTTCGCATTGGCGCCGCCACTTCATCTTCAGCAGCAGGAATCCCGAATAACATATTCAAAAGTGTGACACATTTCACTTGGTAGCAATGCATTGTCCAGTCACATTGTATGGTAGCCCCAACGAATTTATTGCATAAATAAGGATCTGGTCCAACTTGTCCCAGTTTGGCAAAGGTCAGTCAGGGTCTACCGTGCCATCTGAGTCAGTTATATATGATTTCTAATATTCACTGTATACATAACACCAAGAAAAAAATACAAAAAAATAATTCAAAATTTCGGATCGAAAATTCGTCAAAAATTGATCAATTTTTGGTTCTGACGTAGCTGTAACGTCATTATGGCGGCCATCTTGAATTCTTTGGCATTTCTCGCTAGACCTTTGCCAACACTATTAGTGTGGAAATTTTCAGACTCTTACCCCAGAGGATGGTGAATATATAATGTTTTGAAAATCGTTGGGATAAAAATTGCCATTTATAGGCCCAAAATGACCCCGGGCCCCTAATGGGTCACATATTGCCTCCTGGGCCTCGAAATCGAGGGCACCCCTTCTGATATTGTTGTCAGTGCCTCTGACGACACGTGTGCCAAATTTGGTGCTTTATTCCACTCTGTCACGATAAAGTGAAAATCTGGCCTTAAGCCACCGGACTATTAGCATGGTAACTGTAATAAGGAAAAAGGTTCACGGCCTATTCATTATATTGGAAGTGAAATAGCCCGCGAGCAGATACCTTCTATATGAGCTACCGTTTCAATCAATAGCAATCGACAGTGGGATTTCATTCCGTCATCCACTCTACTGAAGTATACAACCATTCCATGAACGAGGTCCGTCTCGGTCAGCTTCGTACCTCACAGGAACCTGTATTGAATAAATACTCCCTCGTTTGGACCGTTTTTACTAGTTCATCATTAGTTCATCATTTTCTATCAGACAGAGAGAGAATTAAAGGTTAACGTCGCGTTCAGCAATATTTCGGCTATGTAGCGACGACCAAACAAAATTCTAAGTATTTCAATGAAAACGACTAATAACTCAGCATTCCAGAAGTAATCAACACAACACACCAAAAACATGTACATACATTAAAATTAATATAATAAACCGATTTCTCTCAAATAACCTAAAATAGTCTTATTTTACCCGACTGAAAAGATCTTCCAAAGATGCTGCTTGATAAAAAGACTCTCTTACGATCTTAAAATCTATTCAATCGATCAGAATATGTTTCACTTTGAGATCTTCGTGGCATGGAATACACCTTGGGGCTGGTTGCTTTTCTAGTAAATGTTCTTGAGTTAATCGTGTATATCCGAGTCTGAGTCGCCTGAACATGGCTTAATCAAAACGTTTCTGGCTGCTCAGATGAGATGTCTTGATAGGGCTATTACAATGTCGCTCCGAAATATTTGTATCTAATAGCGCTTAAGTCGGTGCTATCTCTGTATCTATTTGCGGTTTGGGTAACTGCCAAACATCCGAGTTAATATTAGTTTCGCTGTGCCACGAGTTAATATTAGTTTCGCTGTGCCACCGAGGTCATATTTCACATATGGTTCAGTTATTCATTTTAACATAACTTTATTTCTTGAACGATAACTTCGCCAAATGATTACCCCTCAGAATCGAGAGAATGTGATCTGTCTGATTCCCTTCAGATTCTTGAGAAACAGTTTAGGTATCGTTAGTACCGCTGCTGACGTCCCATTCAAGCAGCACTACCATAGCGCAGCTCGTTCTAGATGATCCTGGAAAATCTCATCCGTGACTACTTTGGACTTGAAGAATTGGACAATTTACCTACGGCGCTTATGACATGGAGTCACGATTGATTCCTCCATTCTCTTGAGGATCATGCGGGTTCTCCATGGGGCGACCATTTGGGATATGTGGGCACACACATGCGCTATCTGGTAAAAATAATTAATTCAGTCCCGCCACCACACGTGCGGCCCTGGTGGATAACGTTGATGTGATCTCTGCTCGGGATCCAACTCGATTATTATGATTATAGTCCTCCAGTGTTCATAAAAAATTCTTCTGGCAACCCGGCCTTAATTCCCACATTCCCATTGGTGGAAGCGTCTGGTGGGGTCAGTCGAGGCTCCAATTAGATGCTCATTTAAAACCAAGCGTGCTAGATTTCGATTGTTCACGTTAAACACTTTCGAACCAAGACACACTTTTAAGCAAAAGTTGTGAATAAAGAATAAAAGGGCTAACATTTGATATTAAAAACGAGATCTCGAGCAACTCGAGATCCGTATTTATGATTATTTCCCAGATCAACACATGATATTCCTGTTAGAGTTAACACTAGGAAATATAGATGGTTTCCTTCAGCAGTTGTTATTATTAGGCGTACTGTACTTCTAACATCAATATATCGGCGATCACTTTTCTTGAACCCCGATACTATTAATGAAATAAGGCGGTCAATAAGGTCCTGATGCGGGATTGTAGTACAGAGAGTCGAGATATCCCATGTGGTTACGTACCTGTAGGGTATTTGTCCTATTCGTCTTCCGTAAAACATCTTGAGCTTTTCAATATCCTCATGAAGTCATTGCCAGTTTCGAATGGTTCGAATGGTGCTCATAGGAACAGTCACAATCAAAGCGTGACTGAGATACACAATTCCCCAGATACAAGCGTCTAGTCCGTCATTCATAATTCAGCTGTCGTCCATTAAAGAATATCCGCGTCCATAATGCAAAGACCTATTCCATATCCATATAACAGTATTAGCACCAAATTCAAAAAGATAATCATAGTATACATAAACATAAGCTAGTTTCCTGCAAGAGAGAAGCGGTCAACAGTTTTCGTTGATGCCGACAAGGCATCCAAAAATATCAAATCCGTATCGCTGATCAGTATTCTTAATCAATAATAATCGTTGTAAAGTCGTTATCTAGAGAATGATGTATCTCAGTCACGCTTTGATTGTGACTGTTCATATGAGCACCGTGAGGATCTTGAAGTACATAGTTCATACGGCCACTAGCCCCGGGTTAAGCGGAATTAGACACAAGTTACGAAACGTAACGTCATAGATCTTGTACGCTACGTTCGTATTTTGCTATCAGCATGCGATATGTATCGCCAAATTTGAGAAACTTTGAGTGGCGACGCTAGGAATAGCCCTGTTTTATAAGTTTCTGCAACAATGTTTTGTGAGGTTGATTGAAATCGTCACATTTAACACAGGATCTAGCAAATGCTACTAGGCGAGATATGTATACGCCATATGCAGGTCCCACTGGAATATTACTGTTCAGAAAGGGATAGTTTACGATGTCGAAATTGTAATCATCTCTTTTGTCATAAAGTCGACGAGAGAGAATGCCCGCTTCATTTTTATAGAGATATAGATCTAAATATGATGTGCCTGTAGGGCTATCTGTAGTTTCCTTTAAATCCAGTGAAGGTGGATATATATCCTTCACAGCGTAATTTATATAGCGATTATCCACAGCGAGAAGATCGTCTATATAGCGTTTGGTGAATGAGAAGGAACGGGCTTTGAATGGATCGGCTTTTGAAAGCGCCTGCATATAGTCATATTCATAGGAGAACAGATACAGGTCAGCCAAAAGTACCCAATTAGTACCCATTGGAATACCTATATGCTGCTGATATATTGTGTTGTATATACACTGCTGATGTATAGATGACGATATAATGAAACGGATTATGGGTGCTGATCAGCGATTCAGATTTGATATTTTTGAAACATCATGATGTCTTGATGGCATCATTGAAAACTGTCGACAGCTTCTCTCTTGCAGGAAAAAGGACTATGTTTATGTATACTATGATTGTTGTAGTTTTTTTAATTCGGTGTTGGGGTTACGGACGCGGAGATTCTTTAATGGACGACAGCTGAATAATGAATGACTTACCAGACGCTTGTAAACACATGGTAACTTATATTGTGTCAAGATGACCCTAACTCCGCCCTGCGTTTCGGTGATATCGGGTACAATATTAACCATGACAGAGACCGAAATTTAGGTCACTGTAAAAAGCTACATATATGCTAGCTGACTTTGTAATTCATTCTCAACAGTTGTACAGTCCACGATACACAGTCGGTATAACTGTGTGTGTAACTTGTGCACCAGTGCTGCATATCGGTAGGTTATTCGTGTCATTAATCTTATATACCAGCTGCATTACCACTCTCGATATGTCAGTTTTATAATACCACGTAGTTTAGTGCTTAGTGGGTATTACCTACAGAAACGCACTGATTCTTTCTTTGGAAAGTATTACACGAATCGATCTGCTGTGCCACCTAGATCGTGTGCGTATGTCTATAGCGTCTAGTCCCTAGATGCAGTGTTTTATTAGTTCATGTTAGATAGTTCATTCAAACTTGAATCAAGTAGATATTGCGGTCTACTGTTATGAGCGTACATGATGCCACCTCTCATCACACCTTACCTACTTGATTCAAGTTATATTGTACACATGGTCCATCTTTCAGGCGGAAATGATTTATTCTTATTATCACGTGTTTCCATATACCAGTTCCCCGTAATACTAGATTATTGGCTTTGTGGTTGGGTATCAAATAAGTGGCTCTGAATGAAGAGCCGTTTGATTCAGTCGGGCAGAGATGCAAATTATGTAACTCGTGGATTCGGTCCGTCAGAAACAAATCGACGGTTGTACGATGGTGTCAAAAGGTGTCAAATTCCACAAGCTTAAATACCTTTACTACTGGTTATCTCCCCTGCTTATTCACAGATGTTCTTTTGTGAGTTTCTTTACCTACTGCCTGCAGCATGCTGGGGCGCCCAAATTAATTAATTTTATCCAGAAGAGTTTACAACGCTACTTATTACGCAATATATTTGTTTTTACCTCCGTCGATCAGACGGAGGTCTAGGAGCGCAACGTGAAATCTCCCGCCAAATAATTGTCATATGGGGAACCCACGACTCGTGTGATTTCCAATAGGGATTGCCATGGTTCCCGACGAAATTTTGAAAAGTTTATGGACACAAATGAATGCTTACGTCACAAAAGGTGTGTATCCTTTGCAGCGCTTCCACCGGGTCTCTTTATTCGAGGGTACTAAATTCGCGCGTGTACTTATATGGTACAGATGAGACGAAGACAAACCTGCGCTTTCATAACAAGTAAATTTTCACGAAAGAAAAACTCGCATTCCAGATAGTATAATTGGAAACTTCCTCGAGAATCTCTGAATCGGCAAAAAGATAAAGGACGAGTGTCATTCACCAGGATGCGAGTCGGAAGTGAGAAGTCAAATTCAAAGCCAGAGGTCAAAAACGTAAAACTCCGAAGAACTCTCTCGGCTTTTTCTTTTCTTTTTTTTTTAGTTGGGGGGTGAGGGTTGGGGAGATAGCGACTGAAAAAATATATCTTCCCATGCTTCAATCGTTATCTGTGAATCCGATCAACAACCTAGCCAGATAATCTGTCAAAAATTATCCGTCGTCTGGGTAAGGTTGAAGGGTCATCGGAAGCTCGAACTGTGATACAGGCAAAAACTGTTGTTGTTGTAGTCTGGAAAAATAACTCTGCCTCACGATGCGCTCTCTCGGCTTTTTCTTTTCCTTTTGTTTGAAGATGAGGGGCGGGGGAGATAGCGACTGGAAATATATATCTTCCCATGATACTTCAATCGTGCGCTCATGAATTCCACGAAAAAGCGGACATTGCTAAACAGCCCTTTTTCGCATAAAATTCACTCCACATTCTGTCGTAGACCCTAGCATGCTGTTTGTTCTATTCGCTTCCTATGATCCCCGGGAACAAGCCAATAATAGAGAAGATGTGTTTTAATAGCGAAATATTTTTCCCGCAAATTTTTAACATGAAGAACTCGGGAAATTCTAAATTGTCAACGAAGAAAAATTGCACTTTACTGAAAACTGTACTATTTTGAAACATCTGCAGAAAAGATATGCATGTGGCGGGAGCTGTATACCTTAGTAAAAATAAGAGGTCAGAGTTTTAATTTTCTAAGTAGGCCTAGAAGAGATAAATTCACTCTAGGGATATTTTTTTGAAGAAAATGTGTAATTAATAAAGCACTTTTACCGATAAGATTTAAAAAGCGCACTCGTGATTCCATCACGATTTTTTGTCGATTCCGTCGCGGACTAGATTTAACCCCTGGGATGATCCAGTCGCGTTTTTCTCACGATGAAAAAAATCTTATCATCCTTGGGTACTGTATGTTAGTAAGAGATGTCATATAAGAATAGTCAGATTGAAACAGAGCAGCGAAAAAATAGACAAGCAACACTAGTCAAGAGTCATGTCCGTTTCAGGTGATTCCGTCACGAACAATTCGAAGCATGATTTACTGAAAATGCTGGATCATCTGTAGATTTTTCATGGATCCGTAAACAGATGGCATATAGAATAGCAAACTAAACTTGAAATTACATGGGTATGACCACGGAACTTCCGAGTACATGACTTTGAATAAAGAAAAAGTCTTCCCAACGGTGATTCCGTCACGGTGGAATTCATGATCTGTGAATCCGATCAACAACCTAGCCGGATAATCTGTCAAAAATTATCCGTTGTCTGGGTAAGGTTGAAGGGTAATCGGAAGCTCGGACTGTGATAAGTAGTATATAAAGATGATTACAGACCTCATTTTGACGAGTGCGCAGGTGTTTCTGCGCAGATTTGCGGCGGAAGTGCGCGGGTCGGGGGATTCCCCAGTGGGGGTTTCCCAATGACGATCACGTGATCAAGGCATGTCTAGACTTGTTCTGGGTTGTACAGTTCTGCCATACGGAGGATGGGTACTAGTATTTCAAATAAATTAATTAATTAATTAATTAATTTTAATTAATTACTTGTAAAGTGGCGGTGTTTTTAGACGGCGCAAGGGAGCAAACGAGGCGGTGGGGACGTCACGGGGAGAAAAAACCCTCACATTACCCTAAAAAAAAACCTCTAAGCCATATAATAATAATAAACATAATCTATAGGTGTTGTATCATGTTAATAGGATCAGTCTAGCATCTGTACCACCCTAGGGTCGAGTGTTTATTGTCCCGTGTATCTCCGCAAGAAAACAACAAACAAAATGGCGGCTCCAGGATGGTGTGGGGATGCCCTTTCCATATCACGGCGTCGATCCTAACCACAGCGCCATCTGCACACACTGACGCAAGGGAGACAACTCGTGTGGACCAACCGTGTGGAAATAGCCGTGTTGGAGCTAGGGGAGCCACTAATGGACCAATGGGGTCGAGTGAGGTATCAAAGTGAAGCTTAGGTGAAGGGGCATCTAATGGGCTGGGTGTGGGATTGAAATATCGGCATTCTGCGCATGCGCGCTGGCCCAAGGGTATGAAAATAGACATTTTGGAGCTAGGGGAGCCCCTGATGGTCCAATGGGATCGAGTGAGGTATTAAAGTGAAGCATTCGTGAAGGGGCATCTGATGGGCTGGGTGTGGGGTTGAAGTATCGGCATTCTGCGCATGCGCGTTGGCCGAAGGGTATGGAAATAGCCGTGTTGGAGCTAGGGGAGCCACAAATGGTCCAATGGGATTCTATGAGGTATCAAAGTGAAGCATTCGTGAAGGGGCATCTGATGGGCTGGGTGTGGGGTTGAAGTATCGGCATTCTGCGCATGCGCGGTGGCCGAAGGGTATGGAAATAGCCGTGTTGGAGCTAGGGGAGTTACTACTGGTCCAGTGGGGTGGAGTGAGGTATCAATGTGAAGCCTATGTGAGGGGGCATCTGACTGAACTAGTGGGGTTGAAATAGCGGCATTCTGCGCATGCGCGGTGGCCCAAGGGTATGGAAATAGCCGTGTTGGAGCTAGGGGAGCCCCTGATGGTCCAATGGGATCGAGTGAGGTGTTAAAGTGAAGCCTAGGTGAGGGAGCCTCTGATGGGCTGGGTGTGGGGTTGAAGTATCGGCATTCTGCGCATGCGCGGTGGCCGAAGGGTATGGAAATAGCCGTGTTGGAGCTAGGGGAGCCACAAATGGTCCAATGGGATCGAGTGAGGTATCAAGGTGAAGCATTCGTGAAGGGGCATCTAATGGGCTGGGTGTGGGGTTGGAATATCGGCATTCTGCGCATGCGCGGTGGTCAAAGGATATGAAACTAGCCGTTTTGGAGCTAGAGGAGCCTCTAATGGTCCAATGGGGTCGAGTGAGGTATCAAAGTGAAGCATTCGTGAAGGGGCATCTGATGGGTTGAGTGTGCGGTAAGAATATCATTCTGCGCATGCGCAGACGCAATGCGGAGCTCTCGTCCAATCAGAAGTGAGTATTTCAAATCCGTCACAGAGCTCTCAGCCAATCAGAAGCGAGTATTTTGACCCGGTGCATTATGGGCCATATCCAAGATGGCGGCACGTATGTTCAAGATGGCGGCACATCCGGTGTCGAAAACTGGCCATTTCGTCGGGATGTAGTCACCTAGTGTCGAAAACTGGTCCTTGTATGGGTCCTGCTAGACGTTTTGACGCCATGATATAGACCGGAGAGAGAGAGAAAACAACAGCAACAAGGATGACACATGAGGGAACAACAACAACAACAAGTTTTTTTTCATATAGTTTATTTTCCCCTCCATCATAACATACCCACGCTGGGAGAGCCGCGTTGGGTATGTTTACAATTCAAGAAAGACTCTTGTCCAATCAGAGACCGCCATTTGCATCTGTCCTATTCGTTCCTGTCCGTTAGATGTATTCTTGTCCAATCAGAAGTCGCCATTTCAGAGAGTTCCTTCTTCGGTCATGTTCATTCTGGACCGTTTATTCTAATCATCGTCGGACAGGCCTGGATATTCTTCGGGCAGCATGTCCTGAAACAGTTGTTTGCGCATTCTGATCGCATTTTCCAGGGCCTCTGTGGATGGTAGCCCCATAGCCTCGCCAAGTGACGCTTGGTCTTCATGATGGACCTGTGCGTGGGGTCGCCTTTCATTTCAAGCGGTAGTAAGGTATACTGTTCATAGATCGCCATGGCTGTTTTCCTGATGCGGGAGCGCATTTGGGTGTACGTCTGTTGTAAATTATCCTCTCCGGCGTCCTCGATCGCTTCAGCTTGAGTATTGATAGCTGCTGTCACAATACGATCCCAGAAGGTAGGTTCTGCCTCACTTTCCTGGGATGTAGGCTGACTCTCTGAGGTCAAGCTCTCCATATCAGTAGATATACTGTCAGCAATCTTGGATTCGGTATCAGTCGATGCACTCTCATCAATCTCTGTATCAGTATCTGCCTCAACGGGCTCCTCGGCGTCTTCAATCCCATGTATATTTTTCTCGTGTCGCATCATATCGTAATGTCTGGTGAACGTGCGTTCACACTCAAAACAAGTATAAGCCATGTTGACGGTTGAACGTCGACTGTGTGTGTTTTGGGAATACGCTCGCTTTTATAGACAGTAACGGTCATCAACGCTTAGCTCAACGCTTCAACGCCCTGGTGAATTAGCTCAGAAGCTCTGATTTCATGGAATTGACATCAATTCATCGAAATGCAGTGACGCCCGTCAGCGCCCGTCGTTACGCCTTAACGCTCGTCTCAACGCTTTAACACACTTTCTTAACGCTTTAACGACGTTTAATGATGCGTTCGAACAAATGTTTCTTTTGTGCTATTGCTCTGACATACGCCGCTTTCCAGTTCATGCCCGAGGTTTTCAACATCGACGCTGTTCTTTCAATTTCCATATGGATTGGATCCTTATCCAACAATTTCATATGGGTCAGTAAGTCGACATACTGCTGACGTAAAGCCCGTCGTAGTCTGGGTGCCAATCTGTTATGGGCTAAAATTGCAGCTTCCTCTTTCGAATATCCTTTGCGTTGAAACTTGTTTCCTGTGGCCTCCAAAATCTCGCCCATCTCGGCGTCCATACTTTCTTTGAACAAATCCTTCCATAGCCTCGAGTTCACATTATGTTCTTCAACCTCGGGTTGGGCCTTCACGGTTGGGTGATATTCCGGGACTGGCGATATGAAGAAGGCCCGCTGTACGGGGGTGGGTTGCTGCTTC
>JAVTVY010002578.1:0-32804 GCA_036873755.1 Hanleya hanleyi
AGCGGGTGTGTCACTTAATCGTAATACTTAACTATGTCATTGCCAGAGACGGCAATGGTAAAGCGGGGGAGTGTGTGACGGGCGAAACTGGTACAGCAATTAAAGTCACTCTCCCGACAGCGAGACCCACTTGTCTAGAGCCTCGCCGTAAATTCCAGAACATCTGTGTGACCTAGTTCATCGAACAGGCGATTGATTCAAAAACGTGCGTTGTGATATGGAGAGATCAGCACGCTGCAGAGATCTGCTTAACTTACAGACTCTAAATTCGATTCAGAATATGAGACAAGAATGTATTTTTGAGGTAAATATGACACTACGTTACGAAGAATCTTCTGATTTATATTCAGTGAAACAATATTACTTTGTAACTTGTTGACGACGTATTTCTGTTGCATGCTAAATTGTGTAGCCTGCGCTGTCTCGTAACACTGTATTGCGTAATATGGAAGGTTACTCAGTTCATTTACTGTCGGAGAATGTAGCATAACCCCAGACGGGAGACTCTTGTCTGTGCATAATTTCCCCGTTTGTGGGATCGTATCTGTCAACTGAAGATGTAAATAACGCAAAACACTATAATGTTTACTGATTGAATTATGTCAGATTTGTCAGATGCATTGTATAAGTAATATTGCCGAAAGCTTTTGTATACCGATGACGTGATTAAATGTAATCGTCCACAGTGTTAGATGTATACGTTGGAGTTGATAAACATAACAAGGGACACAACTTCTGTATGTCAAATTGTTTATTGGAAATGCGCTCACTGTAAATGGACTAATTGAGCATACAGGATATCTTGTTTAATAATTAATTTGGATCCGATTGTGATGAACTCAATTTATTTTACCATCAACTGTAATAATAATGATTGGAAACAAAGGGTAAACAGTTGATTGACAGAGTTTAATTAATTTGATTGTCAGGAGTTGGTGGCGATGGACACCCATGAGATCACTGTTCTGTAGTGTTGACAGGTAACGTGTACTCCACTATCGGGGGGGAGTCATCATATGAATGATTGACAGATGTAACTGAATTTTATATCTAATTCATGGCGTTCCACAATTAATTGTTCAACTGATTTAATGATTTCTAATTTGATATATTATAACTGTTATTGCATTCCATGTAATTGATTATTTGTGTTAGATTATATTGTCGTGCATTGAATCTGATATTGTCGCGCAGTAATTCTAATGAATATCAATTCATTTATTGTCGCGTATTCAGTCTAAGTACCGTTACTGTATTTTATTATCTTTTCACGCATTTCACGTTAATAAGCATGAAAAGAAGCCAACCTGTTCTCGCCACATAATGGCAATACGGCGTTATTCCTAAAGTATAACACTTGTATGGAAGACTAGACTTAACACTTCATTAGTAGTATAAATTTACATTTTGAAATGTTTGTTAATATACTTCTTGTATATCTTCCATCCTGGTGTTAGTTGCAAGTGAACATTGTAATAAATGGACCATTGGACTTCATCACCTGTGTTGTGTCGATTCCTCGTGTCACACATATAACAGTGTTAGCACCAAATTTAAAAAGACAATCATAGTATACATAAACATAGGCTTGTTTCCTGCAAGAGAGAAGCGGTCAACAATTTTCAATGATGTCGGCAAGACATCATAATATTCCAATAATATCAAATCCGTATCGCTGATCAGTATTCTTAATCCATAATATTCATTGTAAAGTCGTCATCTAAACAATGATGTATCTGTCACGCTTTGATTGTGACTGTTCATATGAGTATCATGAGGATCTTGAAGTACATAGGTTCATACGGTCGCTAGCCCCGGGTTAAGCGGAAATAGACACAAACTACCAAACGTAACGCCATAGATCTTGCACGCTACGCTCGTGTCACAAGACACAGACAGGAGGCTTACATGGTGCAATAAAGACAACTGATATTACAGTGTTAGACATCACATTATCAAGTTCATGTTGCTTCTCAGCAAAATGCATTGAAGCAACCTGAAATCACCCAACCACCCGCCTGAGTGCTCCAGATGTTCAATGTAACACGCCATGTGAAAAATAGTTCCCGATTGTGAAAGGCAGCGATATCATTCTACACTCGTGTTTACACAGATATGACCGAGTGCTGCCAACATTTAAAATTGGTTACTCGTACACACGATCTAAGAAACTGAAGATACACAGGGATACTTGGAAACTGGACAAGAAACACTGAATGCTAGACACTTCCCCCAAACCATTCCCCCGACATCCCCCCTCCTCCTTCAAACAAGACATTTCTCCCCAAATTTTTGAGTTCTTCAAAATAATATGCTCCTTCAATTCATTGTATAGCAAATAATCAGATACGGTATAATACCATGACATATAGGTGTCTTCTTCAGCTCGCTTGTCACATCTAATACATGGCAAACAGGCTGAAATCATGACGTGATTAACAGGGGATTTTAAGGGCCGCTTCCCATACAGATTTCGCGGCCCATCAACTCAATGTTTCATTTAAATTTTATGGTACATTTCTTAGTTGATTTAAGATCTTTACCAGCGCTATATTTTAAATAAATAAATAACAAGGAGAGAACGAACACCTACATGTATGAAATATATCATCTTATATAAATGTTGAATCAGGAGAGGTGTTAAACTGCTTTGTTATAGGTGAGGAATCTAGTATTCTCTCATTCCCAAAAATACTCCATCAAGTCACAAAACCGTTAATGTTGGTCTGGGTGCACGCTTATCCACAAGTAGTTGATCTTTGATCAATTGTCTTCACAAGACAAGCAAATAAAGCACTATTTGTTCTCGCTATAGGGGAACATCCTGCAGAAGCGCTGCATGAAGAACGTCTTACAAAAGCACTTGGGAGGGAGGGGGGTAGTGAATGGTTTGGGGGGAAGTGTCCTGCTTTCGAAACACTTGCTTGTGTACCAGGCCTTAGTTACAACTTTAACCGGACACCACGTCTGCCGACCGATCTACACACATTAACACCCTTAATTTAGGTTGGAGATATCTACAATTTTTTCCTTCAATAACTAAATGAAAAAAGAAACAGAAAATGTATTACCCGGGTGACCGTGAAACGTTCAGAATTCCCGAGGGTTTTTCCTATAGCGTCGCTTCTCCACGAATGCGTCCAATGTCGTACTTCACATTAGCCTATAGTATTGGACACTTCTACGCAGGGCCAATGACTGACTGATGCAGCAAGAACAACATTTTCCGAGTTAGATAGCAGATTTTGAAATCGAAAACGAGGTCGCGCTATGTCATCAGTCAACTGAGACAGTCACGTGGCTGTGTATGAAGATGGGGGTGGCTCCTATAAATAGTAATCCAATGAGAATACTCATCTTAGTTTAAAATGGCGGGGTCGAAAGACTAATCACTGAAAGGGAGACAACTGGAACAGTATGCTGACACTGTCTGTTAATATCTTGATTTAACAGAGAGTCCTACAGTCTATACATCAATGGTTTCTGGTGGTTGTACGATACTGTCACTTCCCAGAACAAGAATAATTTGTGTCTACGGACATCATTGGTAATGACGAGGATTTTTTCCTCACGACAGGAGTTTTATCGGCTACTCACAGGCTGTTAGAAGAAGCCAGACGCAGAGATGTCGTCAAAGTCCGGATATACTGATTTGCGAACGATATTCCTTTCCATGTAGCCTAGAATTCTACGCATCGATTTAGAACAAGAACGGATATCAACAGCCAAATTACTCGACATTGCGCGGAGAGGCGTTGTTACGGTTCTTACAACAGCGTTAACTTTCAGCGTAAGCTTATTGCTTTCAGAATGACAAATGATTTCGAATGTTCATTTCACCGCAATAACAAATTTGTTCGGCATTATGGTGATCTTGTCAATTACTACGGTTCCTATCCAAGTAGCCTATCATTCTACGCATCGATTTAGAACAAGAATGGGTATCAACACCCAAATTACTTGACATTGCGCGGAAAGGCGTTACCAATAAAAAATGTCCTGCTTATGGTGGCTGATAACCGCCATATCGTACTATTCTACGTGCTACCGTCCCTTATGGTGGCTGATAACCGCCATATCATACTATCGTACGTACTACAGTCCCTTATGGTGGCTGATTATCGCCATATCATAATATCGTACGTACTATGGTGGCTGATAACCGCCATATCGTACTATCGTACGTATTACGATGGCTGATAACCGCCGTATCGTACTATCGTACGTATTATGGTGGCTGATAACCGTCATATCGTAATATCGTACGTACTACCGTCCCTTATGGTGGCTGATAACCGCCATATCATAATATCGTACGTACTATGGTGGCTGATAACCGCCATATCGTACTATCGTACGTACTATGGTGGCTGATAACCGCCATATCGTACTATCATACGTACTATGGTGGCTGATAACCGCCATATCGTACTATCGTACGTACTACGATGGCTGATAACCGCCATATCGTACGTCCTATGGTGGCTAATAACCGCCATATCGTACTATCGTACGTACTATAGTGGCTGATAACCGCCAGATCGTACTATCGTACATACTATGGTGGCTGATAACCGCTATATCGTACTATCGTAGTACTATGGTGGCTGATAACCGCCATATCATACTATCGTACGTACTACCGTCCCTTTTACACAGCCAGGTAAATGGTGTTGATCAACTCCAAAAAATGATGTTGGGGTCGACACCAAAAAGTTGTGTTCAATTTAGACCAACACAATAGGTCCCCAACACCCTTTTTTGGTGTTGGACAACAGCATTAATTGGTGTGAACCAGTATTAACACTTATCAGTTAACACCGAAATGTGGTGTTGAACCATTTTCAACATCCTTTATCGGGGTAGAACCAACACCATTATTTATTAATTACCTGTGTGAATTTTTCTTTCTCCAGTTGGAAGTAGTTTGAGTTAACCGTTCCTGGCCTGGGTGATAGTGTTCGCAAATTTAGTGCTCTTTTGAACATTCGCGGTATAGCCAGAATAATTAAAAATCGAGAGAGAAGACATTCCGTAGTATTGTAATATTATATTTTGCTAACTTTGAGCTCATTTTGTATAATTTTATTGAATAACCACCCTGCGTTAATTCAAAATGACACTCATATCGGGTCTTCCACCAATATCCCTTTTCAGGTTATTCATATAATAGGCATTATTCTTCGCCCATTGTGCAAATTAGCTAACAACAAAAAATCTCACATCAAAGCCTAGTATCTCGCGCCTATTTTAAATCTGTTTTGTCTTAAATCCTACCAGGCCTGAGGTGTGCGGCGGAAAGTGCCCCCCTAGTGAACTTTCTCTGCTACTCCGAAACCACAAAACCGAGGAGGCTGAAACTTGGTGACTTATAAGCTTATCTTATTGGGGTCATTTTGAGCTTATTTTCATATACCGCGAGGCAGAGAATCATGGGTAAATTCAAAATGGCGGTTGACATGTGGTATCCAGTCAGTTTTTCAAATCTTTTTTTCGCTGCTCTGCCACTTCTACACTTCTTCAAAGTTTAAAAGGCCTTGAAAGTTATTTGTTTATGCAAAACTAATTATTCTAATATTTATTTTTATTTTAAATATTTTGGAATTTTTTACATTTCCCGGTAGAGCTTGAACCAAAGATACCGTGTGGGTAAGTTTCAGCGCCTAATCTTAATGGTAGAGAAAATATAGGGTGGGGGGGGGCACTTTCCGCACCCCCTACCTCATATACACCCCAAATTGCCCAGGCCAGATAGGGTTAATTCTCAGCTTCAATGGGATGGTTTAAATCAAAATGACGGATATGCTAGGTAATCTGAAAATCACATCATGTAGTTCGAGACATTATTTTTACCTGGTTGTGCAAATTTATCAACAACGAAGGATCTCTATGCATGGTCTAACATATTATTCTCATTTTGAATCTATTTACATATAACAAAACTAAAGATTTGATTGTCAAATTCAAAATGGCGGCCATATGGGGCCATCTGAAAATTACACTTTTTCTTCTTGCTTTTGTACTTCACGGAGTTAATTTATCAAAATCGAGGAATCTCGCCTAACATCGTTTGGCCATTTTGAATCTTTTTCTATATGCCCAAAAATATGCCATTTTTATTCTGTTGGCATAATTTTCGTCTGATAATACATTCGATAAATTCAAAATGGTGACCATGTGGGTTCATCCGAGACATTTTCGTTTTGCTCTTATAATTCAACGTATTGTGATAACATGGAGCTGAAAATTCTCAAAGCCAAGCCCCTTCACAAAACAGATCGATCTGACAATTTATGGGCCTAGTTTGGCTCGATTCGCACAATCATCAGCCAGAAAATTGATTGAGAAATTCAAGATGGCGTTCATATGGAGTCACTCGAACTCTTGCACAACTTCCTAAATGTTATCAGCCAATTTTAAAGAGAATTTCTAGATCGAAGCAGGAATTTACTAGGACTTTAATATGCACTATAGCTCTCATCTCAGGTCAATTGTTGAGCCTATTTCAATACTCCCCGCCCGACAACATAATGGTTATATAATGGTTATTTTGCCTGCCTTAAACCCTACACTACATAGAACTAATTCCACCCGTTTACTCATTGGTAGCAATTAATACCGTGGATATCAATGTATAACCGATTTGTAGCCATCTTTTACCTCATTTACAAAAACGTTACCCTAAACTGACCTTAATTAGAACACTTAACGTGTCATCTATCGCCAATTTAAACCTTTCACTGCATACAACTAATTCAGTTTGAATACTCATTCTCAACAATTAGTCCTGTGGACATTAATTTATAAACGAGTTTTGCAAGTGACCTAAAATGACCTTAATTCTAATAATTAACGTTTTATCTATGACATCCTTGAACAATACACTACATATAAATGATTCAACTCGGATACTCATTGGTAACAAACAATGCGATGGATGTTAAGTTATAAGCGATTTTTGCATATTTTTGACCACTACGGTGACCCAGAATGACCAAAATCGGGGTGGTATTCCCTCCTATATTAATCCCTACCACACAATGTAGCAATCGCGCGTGGATACCCATTTGTAACAAAAAATGCCATCGAAAGGCTCTAAAAGCGTTTCTGAGGTCCTTGGCCGGTCGACTTTTTGCGATATCATGATAGTAGGACGCGATAAAATGATAGAACGATGCGATGGAACGACAGTACGGTCAAATGTTCTCCATCGCTCTATTGTGCCATCGTACCGTCGTACTATCGCTGTAATAAAAATAAGACGACAGTCTACATGTCAGATCATATCAACCACCTTTTCAACCTACGCGCCAATATCGGGTTTTGTGTAAACTAAATATCGTTTGTCTCGGTATTCCCGGCGTCTCAGTAATCCTCGGCAGCTGCGTCTATTTATAGTCCAGACGGCGGCACTTGGTACAACAGCCCGTTCCCAGTTGTATATTTAATCCTCGACAGTTGGCTCCTTCTTCCCTGGTATTTAATTCCTAGCTCTATTCCATGACGGTAATGAAACAATATAAACTGATTTCATACATTAGTTTTGTTAATAAATCAATCGTAATCACTTGTGTCATTCTCAACACAGGTTTCTTGGCTCGGCTGCATGAAAGTACCTGAAGCCCATTACAATTCAACGCAGGCTTGTGTGAAACACTTCAACACAAGCTTGTGTTAATTTTCCACAAGATGTGTTGCTCAAACCTGTGACAAAACAACACAAGACTGTGCTAAGACAATACATACAGGTGTATTATGTTTACCCGGTATATTTTCGACGATGATTCACAGACTTTATTTGTATGCGCATCTCATCTTCACAGCGTCCCAAATCTAAATGACCCTCCGAACAGGGTTATCTCCTATTATGCCTGATCGTAGGGCCGTAGCTTTACATGGACACTGTCATTCCGTGGATAGATTGTGTGCCCAACCCACCCCTCCCCTAGGATTCCACCTACGCCCACAACCCTAAACATAACTCTGAAATTAACATCAGCAATAACCCTATCTCTAATCATCTTCACAAGTCCAGGTAAATCCTAAATCCTAACAGATCGATCGATATACTGGCTCGCGAGGATGATCTCTAATACGAACCTTATACATTGTACCTAAGCCAGTCCCAAATATGCTTTAACATGGCGAAAGGGACACATTGGCCTGAGCCATCTCCTAGGCTTAGATTTCCCCAACTTTAGCCTGGAAGGGGACAGGTTCATCTTTACATTTCAAGTAAAATACAACACTAACGTTCCATCATTTACCTTGACCAAATGAATAGAGTAAATTTTTCAAACCGGCAAACGCACGTGATGTCATATAGGCAATCAAGATAGGAGCTAGTTCAACAAGCTGAACCCTGCTGACATTTAATTTTGTGATATTGACAATGCAGGGTTCAGCCGTTGAACCGAAATTTCCTATCGCAAAATTTTCGGCCTCCCGACCTAGGTAACAGCGGGAGGATTTGGGCTCACAAAAATCGATAATCGATAATACCGCGATGATTTTTTTTTCTTTTGCCGTTTATGGAAATTAAAGAAGCTGGGCGGAGAAAATAAATGGCCAGGGAAGTAGGCAAATATGTATGCTATCCAAGCGAGTGCAAAGCGGTAGGTATTATCGATTTTTGTGAGCCCAAATCCACCCGCTGTTACCTAGGTCGGGAGGCCGAAAATTTTGCGATAGGAAATTTCGGTTCAACGGCTGAACCCTGCATTGTCAATATCACAAAATTAAATGTCAGCAGGGTTCAGCTTGTTGAACTAGATAGGAGCTTGCCAACACCGTGCAGAGAGGATTTTCTTTGATGTCTGCTAGTGTGATTTCAGCAGCCCCGTCCATTCTCTAATGGACGACAACTGAATTATGAATGACGGACCAGACGCTTGTAATTCTAAATCGTGGTTTTATTGTTAATTTCTTTCGACTAGCCTACTCCTCCTAATATGAACCACGGAAATAGAGCTATGACATCACCAAATCCGTATTCTGATCAGATAATATGTTATGTTCAACCATGGAGTTAAATAAGACTCCATGGTTCAACCAAGGCAACACCTGTAGTTTTCGGCTTGGATATGCGAAGTTGGGACAGGTCAGGAGATAGGGAGAATTTTACAGAGGTGTCAATTAAGATTGCCCACACAGCAAACAATAGTGGACCACCAGTGGGAGAGGAGCGGGCTGTAGTGGCACGAGCGGCATCGGGAGCCGAAAACGGCCCGACGCCGGACCGCCGATACATTTGGAGCGTCTCCGACGACTTGGTGGTTAATGTAACATCATTGGTCAAAACAAAAGTGATCAAATTATATTATTTTTGACCAGTTTGATCCCATAATTATTCAATTATATCTACAACATTTATGATGGGCATACGTATAAAATTAATTTCATTTACTGCGGGAAATTTATGCCGACTTTGGGCGCGAAATTCGTATTCAGTTACTTCCCTTGCGCGGCACTGTGATCGTCTGCCTGAGTGAGAGATGCGTTAGCCTACAAGTGTAAGATGTCATCTGCTAGTTTACAGGTATGTGTTGATTGTTTTATCTTGACATTTCGCAGATAATTAGTTAAGAATGTTCTGAGTCAACCTCCATCGAGTTTATACTTTAGAAATATGTATAATTGTAAATTTTAGCGCTGAAAGTTCAGTGGTGAGCGCCGGACCAACTTTGTTTGTGACGTCACTTCACAGACCATGCGGTCTTAAGGACGAGGAGCCCCTATTATACTTTAAACAAACTTCTGATGGGCTCTTTTAGGGTTCTTATGGGTTCTTTGTGGGTTCTTTGCACTAAAAATGTTTGCACTAAATATAGAATCAACTGGGAACGATGAATACTGATTCAACAATAGATTTTGCCACACAAAATTGACTTGGGTTTTTACATCTTCATCCATGTGATCGCGAGTCCTTAATGTCCAAGTTGATGAAGTGAACTCTGAAGTCATTTATTTCCGTAGCGATAACTGGAGGTATATTTGATTGTTTGGAACTTAGTTTTCATGGGCGTCGCTAGGATTTTTCAAAGGGGGGTCGATTATCATAGCACTTTAGGCGAGGGTCCAGGGGCCGCCTAGGCCCCGGAAGCTCCGGATTCCTAGATCGCCGGAGATGCGTTCTAAGCGTTTTCGGGTCATTCTCACGGAAAGGCACATTTTCACTTGGGGAAATATCTCAAAATCAACATCACCATTGACTACAGAATTTGATTTCAACAGAGTCTCCATTGACAAAACTCTTTATAATGCGTACAATAAATGCAGACATTCCGAACAATAAACTTTTCGTAACACTTAACGGTGGAGTTGTCTTCAATCATGTCAGTGGTGTTACACAGGAATGATCAGTATATTGTGCACTAAGAGGACAGAAATAGGAAGATACACACATGCTAGGCAATAGATTGCGTGTAACTATGACTAATGATGAAAAAATATTGAAGTTAAGAAAACAAGTTTGTTTTTAATATCCTATTTATGCTACTTAGCTCACCAAAATCAGCCAATTGGACCGCATGTATCAACCATTCATGTAGATTCTGTATAATAAACCTATTTATTCTTGATGCTGACTTTAAACTAATCGAGTTTGTTTCTTTTTCAAAATATGGGACAATTTAAACAAGTGTTTCTGAATTTCTAGACCATTCTTGCATCCGTAACACCACTGACAATCCGGTAACACCACTGACCTCGTGTAACACGTACCACTGATTAATTTGTTCATAGACGCAAAAATGCAGTTGCAAGTGAAGAATATTTAGGGGCAAAACAGGTATATGAAAAAAGCCTTCTGATAAAACTGCTTTTTCTTCTTCAAATATTTGTCCAACTGAAATGTAACACCAGTGACAACCTGGTAACACCAGTGACCAGGAGTAACACCACTGACCTCGTGTAACAACAGTGACCAATTTGTCCATAGAGGCAAAAATGCAGCCGTGAGTGAAAGCTATCTAGGGGCAAAACACGTATATGACAAGACTCCATAACTTAGTATTATTTGAAAGAAAGGTAAATTCAAGTTGTACTGAAATTTGGAGCAAAATCCTCATTATTGTCAATGGTGTTACCCTACAAATAGTAACACCACTGACAGGTAACACCACTGACATTTTGGAAGGAATTGATTGTTGCTCCCTCGTATATTGTCGTGACGGTCCAAGAACAATGATTTTGTAATTCATACGCACATTTCTTTATTACCAGTTAATATTTTTACTCGGGAGCCACTACATGTTGATCCTGACGCGTAACACCAGTGACCGGTAATAAACATACGCTGAAAATTTGAAGCTAGAAATGACTGAAATACTGAAAAGAGTGTCATAAAACACTTCGTATGGAATCTCAAGTTTACCCGCGCTTGGAAAAGAAGCCGCCTGGTGGCAAAACTGTGTTTCTAATTTAAGCGTTCGCTTTTTGGCTCCGATTTCAGTTACAGTAACACCAATGACCCGAAAACCAGTGACAGACCTTTGCCCATGCCATTTTCACAAGATAATCTGCCGTTGTAAACAATATATTCATATATTGGAAGAACAGATGCAACTGGTTGCCAAAAAGTTCGAATAATGTAGAACAAAAGAATTTCTGGCAACTTTATCGTGGTATCAAGTAGGTCACTACACCCAATGACAGGTCTATTTTACCCTAAATTGAGGGTTCTGGTGAAAATTTACCCGAAAAAATCAATCGGGACAGTGCTTGCAATAAGTTATTCGTACTCTAAATGAATACTATGAACAATCTGAATTTGTTCAGCCATAAGACTGGTTAGAAGAAAATTTGAGTCGAGTGACACGAATTGCGCCTTTCCTTGAGAATGACCCTTTCCCGGAATTAAATCTGAACATAATGTATGCAGATTTAGGGTTATATTATACAGCTCTGAGACCTTAGATGGCCTGAGATGCATTCTGAGCGATTTCCAACAATTAAACTAACACGTCATTTGTCAAATATCAGTATTATATTTTATTCTCTTGTCATCTTGAAAACACAATAATAACGCTTTGGGCCACAGGCCCCAGTGTCTGGACAGTAGAATTTAAATTCAGTATAATTTAAATAATTTTTTTTTTTTTAAGATTTGCCCGCCAAATACGAAAAAACAAAGTAAAGTTTTCACATTAAAAACTGTTTAACTGACCGTGTTACTGGTGTCCACTCAATTTTGAAACCTTTGTTATGCCATCTAACCCTACGGGAAATCTCAGATCGCCGTTTTATTGGTATAAATCCATCTCTGAAAACAGTAAACTTACGGCTTCTGTCAGCCGCTCTCTGGATCCACTGGGACGTAAATTGCTGTCTACGTCATCGCTTTCGGCATTCTCAAAGAGAGCCGTGTCTACCCGCGGGAAAACTGGTGACATTTTTGAATCTCCAATTTCAACGCGAGGCAGCATGACATCACTCGCTCGCGGGTAGACACGCAAAATGGTACATCTTCAGAAAATTTATGACTTAACCTGAAGATCACAAGATCATTGCTTAGCATCATCAGATGAGCAAGAATAGTGCGATCAGACAACATGCAGGCGAAAGTACGGTATAATTGACGTAATTCGTTGTTTTCCGCGTTTCAATGGTTGATCTTCAATGCAGAATCTAGGTCAACTAAATTTATGTCTGCTGCTTCAAACGAGTAGGCCATAAAGTTCAACGTTCAGTTTTATTTTTTTAACAACAAAACTTGCATAATGATAGCAACAAAACTACATATCATAGGGCGTGTGAACAGTACAGTTGTGAATGAAGAACAGAAATGCTGCAACTGCCTTGCCCTGATCAAGTACATGTCACGCTAAGAACCTGGGAGAGGTCATAAATTTTCGGAAGATGTACCGTCTTGCGGTAGACACGGCTCTCTTTGAGAATGCCGAAAGCGATGACGTAGACAGCAATTTACGTCCCAGTGGAGCCAGAGAGCGGCTGACAGAAGCCGTAAGTTTACTGTTTTCAGAGATGGATTTATACCAATAAAACGGCGATCTGAGATTTCCCGTAGGGTTAGATGGCATAACAAAGGTTTCAAAATTGAGTGGACACCAATAACACGGTCAGTTAAACAGTTTTTAATGTGAAAACTTTACTTTGTTTTTTCGTATTTGGCGGGCAAATCCAATATGGCGCGTGCAATACCTTTTCCTCTCTGTATTATAGGCTGACTTAAAAAAAAAAAAATTATTTAAATTATACTGAATTTAAATTCTACTGTCCAGACACTGGGGCCTGTGCTTTGGGCCTATATACCTCGTAGGCTAACCCAGTGGCGTCGGAACGTAGTTGAAAGTTGGGGACCACTATCACAGCCCAACAGGCGGGGGTCCAGGGGCCGCCTAGGCCCCGGAAGCTCCGGAGTCCTAGATAGCCGGAGATGCGTTCTGAACGTTTTTCCGGAAATAAAACTGATCATACTGCATGCACATTTATGATTCTATTTTCACCATTTTTTTTTCGCAATTATAAGCATGCATCGATATTGAAAACATCGCACCTCATGCCTTCATCCATTTGACGTTCTAGTTATATTTAAAACATACAAAACGATGACTTGTAGTTCTTGGGAGGGAAACCAATATGCCTACAGATACGATTCATTCACACAAAGATAAAACAAGGAAATCCTCACAGCCCAACAGGCGAGGGTCCACGAGCCGTTTAGGCCCCGGAAGCTCCGAAGTTCCAGATCTCCAGAGACGCGTTCTAAGAGTTTTCCCAGAAATAAATTCGAACGTAATGTATGCAGATTTATGGTTCTATTTTCACGTATGTTTCGCATTTATAAGCACTCCTCGATATTGAAAAAATCATACTTCATGCCTGAATCCATTTGACTGTTATATTTATCACATAAAAAGAACACATAAAAAACCGATGACCTTTACATGATGGAACATTAGAACCAATATGATAACGATTCATTTACACAAAGCTAAAATGAGCGATCGTCACAGCCTGACAGGCGAGGATCCAGGGTCCGCCTAGGCCCCGGAAGCTCCGGGGTCCTAGATAGCCGGAGATGCGTTCTGAACGTTTTTCCGGAAATAAAACTGATCATACTGCATGCACATTTATGATTCTATTTTCACGATTTTTTTTCTCGCAATTATAAGCATGCATCGATATTGAAAACATCGCACCTCATGCCTTCATCCATTTGACGTTCTAGTTATATTTAAAACATACAAAACGATGACTTATAGTTCTTGGGAGGGAAACCAATATGCCTACAGATACGCTTCATTCACACAAAGATAAAACAAGGAAATCCTCACAGCCCAACAGGCGAGGGTCCACGAGCCGTTTAGGCCCCGGAAGCTCCGAAGTTCCAGATCTCCAGAGACGCGTTCTAAGAGTTTTTCCAGAAATAAATTCGAACGTAATGTATGCAGATTTATGGTTCTATTTTCACGTATGTTTCGCATTTATAAGCACTCATCGATATTGAAAAAATCATACTTCATGCCTGAATCCATTTGACTGTTATATTTATCACATAAAAAGAACACATAAAAAACCGATGACCTTTACATGATGGAACATTAGAACCAATATGATAGCGATTCATTTACACAAAGCTAAAATGAGCGATCGTCACAGCCTGACAGGCGAGGGTCCAGGGTCCGCCTAGGCCCCGGAAGCTCCAGGGTCTCCGGTTGCCGGAGATGCGTTTTACCCGTTTTCTCGGAAACAAATCTGAACACAATGTATATAGATTTATGATTCTATTTTCACATTTGTTTAGCATAAACCCGCATCGATATTGAAGAATATGCCGGACTCCATTTGACTTCCTGGTTTGACACAAACAAAACGGGTCTTTTACACACCACTCACGTCTTGGCACTCTATCTGTAATTTTTATGTTTTTTTTATTTTATGTTTTTATTTTTTTATTTATTTTTTATTCTCTGTTTTTGTTTTTTGTTTTGCTTTTTCTTCTGTTTTTTTTTTTGGCGCGGCCAAGGGGGGGTCGTTCGCACCGGACGACCCCCCCCTAACGACGCCCCTGGTTTTCGATGTTAAATGTTAGGGATAATAGCAAATTATCACAGAAAGACTGTATGAGAGATAATTATTAGTCATTTTGGTATTTTGAACTGAAGACGGTGAATATTCTAGATGTTTCCCATACGGTCTATGTTGTGAAAGATTTCAGTGAATTCTGCCGTTCAGCTTCTGTTCCCTATTTTATTTCATTATGAGAAACCATGCTTATAGATTGAATATTACCCGACCGTGGAATTTAATTGCCTATGAAAAAGCCTCAATCATGTCAATTTGACTTGTATTCAGCAATTTGCACTGAGAAGTATTGAATGATTACATGTTTACAGATTATATGTAATCAACTCCTTTAATTTCATTGCTCTAATTCATTTTATTTCTGTCTTTTTTTACAGAACCCTGCTTAATGAATAAAGCCGTTACTGAAGTATATTAGCAGTAGTCAAGATTCTGTTTCAGTCAGTTGTGAGTAAGTCTTCCAGGATACAATATAGTATGCTGTAATTGATTCCTTGTTTTACTTATTAAACAAATTATGTATAAACTATTATTATGTCCATTTAGATCAGGGTATTTGTGGTATCCTGAGAATTATTTTTTGGCCATAAGTAATATATATGATGTAATAGAATGAAATAATTTGGAGGACTGGGCATGAGTCCAGGGGTTGGTAACCATGATGTAATTTCATGTTGATGCTCCAGAATACACTCCTCATTTATCAGACCAATTTGACTTGTTTCCTCTATCCATCGGCGGGTACTCTGATTATTAAGAGAATATTTTTGGGAGGTTGCTATAGTATTTAGTTTGTGTTTGCACTTTTCAGCGACTGAACACAAACGTTTAACTATCCACATTTGAATTAATTCACCAGCATGAACACTTGAATTAATTTGTCAGCAAGAATGATATATGTGTGAAATGATCATGTACTTTTCATGTTGATTTCAGACTAGTGCTTTATGCCGTTTGTGGGTAAATGATGTCAGACACACCACCATATGAAAGCGATATTGGGGACTGATGCTGCCCATAGCCGGAAGTGGTCAGGAAAAGGAGCAAAGGACAAGTTCTTGGACTTTGTTGAATAATACTTTGTTCAGTAAGTATGAGAAATACAATTTGTATAGCTAACATTTGGTTAGAGTGAACTACAAATTCACATTACATCTCCTTTCTTTATTTGGCCAAGAAGAATGAGTCTGCATTCTATCTATTGCCGTCTCTAGTGAACACAACACAATTCCTGGTAGAAATTTTGTTAGAATCTTTAGAAATTTACCACACATTATCATCACCATATGAAGATGTACACGTGACCCTTTTTGACCTGATCCAACTTGTTTCCCCTAACAAGTTATGCGACTTGATTGTTGAAACCACCACTTCCATCTAGTATTCGTTTTAGTGAATGCCACTTATCACGTCATGTATGATTTTGAAACACCATAAACAGGTTCACCATAAGGATCAAGTTTATATGCCCTGAAATCGTGGAGTATCATGATCAGCTGTATGATTTCTTGAAACATGTTAATCAGTTAATCCTATAATATCACTGACACATCACTGATCAGCTGATCTGATGATCATCACCTAAGCATCCCTTTATTGCACATTATCTCATAGGCTATCTCTCCCCTTTCTCCTTTTCGGGGATAGCCCTGTTAGTGTCTATGTATCTGTATGTCTCTGTATGTTTAAGGGCATATCTTGGGCTCAGTCTTGTCTTGTTTATAATGAAACCCATTTTGTAATTAAAGAGAATTTAAGCATTACACGCACTGTTAACTCTGGTTGGGACTGTTTTAATTAATGGTTTGCTTTTGCAATTCTCCCTTGAGGTTTGATAATATGATTACTAGCCAGAAATATATATTCAACAACTGATGATATTCTTCATATGATGATCTTAGATTCGTATAAAGCTTGACCGTAGAAAAGTCCTTGTTTTCAATCATTAATATCAGGATAATTTTGACCAGTGCCTTGTCTACTTCTGTTTTAGAGTGCAGGAGGCAACATCACCTGGAAACTAACGATAACTGAAAGAGATTGAAACAGCAGTCGGCAGCCGGAATAAGGCATGTGATCAAGATGGCAGGTGAAGGAGCCGAGCTGACAAAGCAGCATCATTCAAAATGTCTGGAGATGGTCGGCTTGAAGCATTTGCTTTATCCCAAAATTATGATTTAATTCAATATATCCACTAGACTTTTGAATATTTTGTTGTGATTTTGTTGTCCCTTTAATAAAGTCTGAATTAAGAAACTTAGTATTCTTAGAAAACATATAATTTAAATTTTGAAAAACATTGAAAACATTTGGAAAAATTGATCGTGGACTTTTTAGGCCAAGAATGTTGTTTTGAATATAAAATTATCGAAGATTCTGTATTAATTTTTCCATGCAATGTACTTCGATTGATGCTGCTGAGATGTGAGCAGCGAGAAACTAATTTCGCGAATATAAAGTAATATAAAGTGCCTGTAAGCTTTACGTTATGGTAACACAGCTTATGCAGCATTACCAGATTACGGACATATTTTTGTGATGTTGAAACGCTAACCATCCAGACTATCCAGTTTCACATTTAGTAGTATACAAGGGCATTTCGGGCCATATTGACCTTGCGGCGCAACGCGCAAACAATAGTATAGTAACTGCATGTTGATTCACATTTAGTAGTATAAAAGCGCATTTCGAGCCCTATTGACCTTGCGGCGCAACGCGCACAGGATAGTATAGAAACAGCATGTTGACTCACATTTAGTAGTATAAAAGCGCATTTCGGGCCCTATTGACCTTGCGGTGCAATGCGCAGAGGATAGTATAATAACAGTATCTTGACACATTTAGTAGTATAAAAGCGCATTTCGAGTCCTAATGACCTTGCGGCGCAATGCGCAGAGGATAGTATAGTAACAGTATATTGACTCACATTTAGTAGTATAAAAGCGCATTTCGAGCCCTATTGACCTTGCGGTGCAATGCGCAGACGATAGTACAGTAACAGTATATTGACTCACATTTAGTAGTATAAAAGCGCATTTCGAGCCCTATTGACCTTGCGGCGCAATGCGCAGAGGATTGTATATTAACAGTATATTGAATCAAATTTAGTAGTATAAAAGCGCATTTCCTTCCCTATTGACCTTGTGGCGCAATGCGCAGAGGATAGTATAGTGACTGTATATTGACTCACATTTAGTAGTATAAAAGCGCATTTCGAGCCCTATTGACCTTGCGGCGCAATGCGCAGAGGATAGTATAGTAACAATATAGTGACTCATATTTAGTAGTATAAAAGCGCATTTCGAGCCCTATTGACCTTGCGGCGCAATGCGCAGAGGATAGTATAGTGACAGTATATTGCCTCACATTTAGTAGTATAAAAGCGCATTTCGAACCCTATTGACCTTGCGGCGCAATGCGCAGAAGATAGTATAGCGACTGTATATTGACTCACATTTAGTAGTATAAAAGCGCATTTCGAGCCCTATTGACCTTGCGGCGCAATGCGCAGAGGATAGTATAGTAACAGTATATTGACTCAGATTTAATAATATAAAAGCGAATATTTTTATATATATGAAAAAGCGCATTTCGGCCCTTTTGACCTTGCGGCGCCATGCGCAGAGGATAGTATAGTGACAGTATATTGACTGACATTTAGTAGTATAAAAGCGCATTCTGGGCCCTATTGACCTTGCAGCGCAATGCGCAGAGGATTGTATATTAACAGTGTATTGAATCACATTTAGTAGCATAAAAGCGCATTTCGAGCCCTATTGATCTTGCGGCACAATGCGCAGAGGGGAGTATAGTAACAGTATATTGACTCACATTTAGTAGTATAAAAGCGCATTTCGAGCCCTATTGACCTTGCGGCACAATGCGCAGAGGATAGTATAGTAATAGTATATTGACTCACAATTAGTAGTATAAAAGCGCATTTCGAGCCCTATTGACCTTGCGGTGGAATGCGCAGAGGATAGTATAGTAACAGTATATTGACTCACATTTAGTAGTATAAAAGCGCATTTCGAATTCTATTGACCTTGCAGCGCAATGCGCAGAGGATATTATAGTAACAGTATATCGACTCACGTTTAGTAGCATAAAAGCGCATTTTGAGCCCTATTGACCTTGCGGCGCAATGCGCAGAGGATAGTATAGTAACAGTATATTGACTCACATTTAGTAGTATAAAAGCGCATTTCGGGCCTATTGACCTTGAGGCGCAATGCGCAGAGGATAGTATAGTAACAGTATATTGACTCACATTTAGTAGTATAAAAGCGCATTTCGAGCCCTATTGACCTTGAGGCAATGCAGAGGATAGTATAGTAACAGCATGTTGACTAACGTTTAGTAGCATAAATGCGCATTCCGAGCCCTACTGACCTTGCGGTGCAATGCTCAGAGGGTAGTATAGTAACAGTATAGTGACTCACATTTAGTAGTATAAAGGCGCATTTCGGGCCCTACTGACCTTGCGGCGCAATGCGCAGAGGATAGTATAATAACAGTATCTTGACTCGAATTTAGTAGTATAAAAGCGCATTTCGAGCCCTATTGACCTTGAGGCAATGCACAGATGATAGTATAGTAACAGTATATTGACTCACATTTAGTAGTATACAAGCGCATTTCGAGCCCTATTGACCTTGCGGCGCAATGCGCAGTGGATAGTATAGTGACAGTATATTGACACATTTAGTAGTATAAAAGCGCATTTCGAGCCATATTGACCTTGCGGCGCAATGCGCAGAGGATAGTATAGTGACAGTATATTGACTCACATTTAGTAGTATAAAAGCGCATTTCGAGCCCTATTGACCTTGCAGCGTAATGCGCAGATTATGGTATAGTGACAGTATATTGACTCACATTTAGTAGTATAAAAGCGCATTTTGGGCCCTTTTGACCTTGCAGCGCAATGCGCAGAGGATAGTATAGACCGTATATTGACTCACATTTAGTAGTATAAAAGCGCATTTCGAGCCCTATTGACCTTGTGGCGCAATGCGCAGAGGATAGTATAGTGACAGTATATTGAATCACATTTAGTGGTATAAAAGCGCATTCTGAGCCCTATTGACTTTGCGGCGCAATGCGCAGAGGATTGTATATTAACAGTATATTGAATCACATTTAGTAGTATAAAAGCGCATTTCGAGCACTATTCACCTTGCGGTGCAATGCGCACAGGATAGTATAGTAACAGTATGTTGACTCACATTTAGTAGTATAAAAGCGCATTTCGATCCCTATTGACCTTGCGGCGCAATGCGCAGAGGATAGTATAGTGACAGTATATTGAATCACATTTAGTAGTATAAAAGCGCATTTCGAGCCCTATTGACCTTGCGGTGCAATGCGCACAGGATAGTATAGTAACAGTATGTTGACTCACATTTAGTAGTATAAACGCGCATTTCGAATTCTGTTGACCTTGCGGCGCAATGCGCAGAGGATAGTACAGTATCAGTATATCGACTTACGTTTAGTAGTATGAAAGTGCATTTCGAGCCCTAATGACCTTGCGGCGCAATGCGCAGAGGATAGTATAGTAACAGTATATTGACTCACATTTAGTAGTATAAAAGCGCATTTCGAGCCCTATTGACCTTGCGGTGCAATGCGCAGACGATAGTACAGTAACAGTATATTGACTCACATTTAGTAGTATAAAAGCGCATTTCGAGCCCTATTGACCTTGCGGCGCAATGCGCAGAGGATTGTATTTAACAGTATATTGAATCAAATTTAGTAGTATAAAAGCGCATTTCGATCCCTATTGACCTTGTGGCGCAATGCGCGGAGGATAGTATAGTGACTTATATTGACTCACATTTAGTAGTATAAAAGCGCATTTCGAGCCCTATTGACCTTGCGGCGCAATGCGCAGAGGATAGTATAGTAACAGTATAGTGACTCACATTTGGTAGTATAAAAGCGCATTTCGAGCCCTATTGACCTTGCGGCGCAATGCGCCGAGGCTAGTATAGTGACAGTATATTGACTCACATTTAGTAGTATAAAAGCGCATTTCGAGCCCTATTGACCTTGCGGCGCAATGCGCAGAGGATAGTATAGTGACTGTATATTGACTCACATTTAGTAGTATAAAAGCGCATTTCGAGCCCTATTGACCTTGCGGCGCTATGCGCAGAGGATAGTATAGTAACAGTATATTGACTCAGATTTAGTAATATAAAAGCGCATTTCGAGCCCTATTGACCTTGCGGCGCAATGCGCAGAGGATAGTATAGTGACAGTATATTGACTGACATTTAGTTGTATAAAAGCGCATTCTGAGCCCTATTGACCTTGCGGCGCAATGCGCAGAGGATTGTATATTAACAGTGTATTGAATCACATTTAGTAGCATAAAAGCGCATTTCGAGCCCTATTGATCTTGCGGCACAATGCGCAGAGGGGAGTATAGTAACAGCATATTGACTCACATTTAGTAGTATAAAAGCGCATTTCGAGCCCTATTGACCTTGCGGCACAATGCGCAGAGGATAGTATAGTAACAGTATATTGACTCACTATTAGTAGTATAAAAGCGCATTTCGGGCCCTATTGACCTTGCGGTGCAATGCGCAGAGGATAGTATAGTAACAGTATATTGACTCACATTTAGTAATATAAAAGCGCATTTCGATTTCTATTGACCTTGCGGTGCAATGCGCAGAGGATATTATAGTAACAGTATATCGACTCACGTTTAGTAGCATAAAAGCGCATTTTGAGCCCTATTGATCTTGCGGCGCAATGCGCGGAGGATAGTATAGTAACAGTATATTGACTCACATTTAGTAGTATAAAAGCGCATTTCGAGCCCTATTGACCTTGCGGCGCAATGCGCAGAAGATAGTATAGTATCAGTATATTGACTCGAATTTAGTAGTATAAAAGCGCATTTCTAACCCTATTGGCCTTGCGGCGCAAGGCGCAGAGAATAGTATAGTGACAGTATATTGACTCACATTTAGTTGTATAAAAGCGCATTTCTAGCCATATTAACCTTGCGGCGCAATGCGCAGAGGATAGTATAGTAACATTATATTGACGCATATTTAGTTGTATAAAAGCCCATTCAGCAGCCATCTTGTATATACTCCGTGTGCAAAAAACTCTTCTATAACTCTACTCCTCTGGAATCAATGAAGCAATCAATACGAAACTTGGTACACATAACCAATGGATCAGGGACTCTCAAAATTCCGTTTGAGAGGTTGCACCGTAAAACAAAATGGCCGCCACCGGTTGATCAAAATTGTCGAATTTTCAAGTAACGGGTTTGAAGGAGGAATGTGACGAAATACATGCTCAAGAATTAGAATTAGTATTAATTGAATTGAATATACAAACTGTCTGTCAGGATTGTCTAGATCGTCTAGAATGCGTAATTTCGGAAGCCGACCCATAGCTGCTCGCAGCTCTAGTTTTTATTTTATGTTTTTATGCTTTTTTTATTTTGTTTTTGTTTTCTCTGTTTTTGTTTTTGTTTTTTGTTTTTTCTTTTGCTTTTTCTTCTGTTTTTTTTTTGGCGCGGTCAAGAGGGGGTCGTTCGCACCGGACGACCCCCCCCCTAACGACGCCCCTGATAAAGACATACAATTCCAGATAATAACCCTTTTTCACATTTACTGACAACCATCAACATTTACACCAGTCTTTGCAGTGAAATGTGAATACCCATATAGGTTTATTGCAGGATTTGTCGTTTGGACAAATCCTGGGTGCAGGGGCAAGGACGAGCTCGCACACAAGGACGAGTTTGCGAGCCTCTTCCTTGAACCCAGAGCGGGTCCATACAAAACAATACAATCAAATAACTTTGTTATACACCTTGAGACAGGAATGAAGTACAAATCTAAACAGTGGAACAATTTCTGCTTACATTGAATATCATTTTGGCAACAACAGCTGTCCAATATGGAGGCACCACTATCCAATAATACAAACAGTATCACGCTTGTCATTCTATACAATATGGTGGGGGAAACCACAAAGATGTATAATAACAAATGTTACAGGAGCTCTTGAGAGAAATGTTCATAACAGGCAAACAGACCTGTCTGGGGCTTTAGGGAGCTGACTGTAGTGAAGCATGGCAGGTCTCCGTCGTCCCGATGATGGTGCGGAGCTCGACCTTGTTGATGCCCCAAACTCTCCCACTGTAAAATACAAAGGTGCAATTAATATGACAGTTGAGCAGTCTGATAAGGCTGCTTCAAAATAAGACGAGTAAAGCTTTGTAGGTATGTTCTTTTGAAAAAGTTGGTTAGGTAGGTAGGTTATAATTTCTTTTTCCTTTAACTTCTTGAAATATCACTCATTTTGTATGAGATTTCACAAAATTTGGTTGAGAAACATTTTTTTAATTACAAAAAATATATCCATCAGTAGATAGGGTTATCGTCTTTACAGCAAATGCAATATTTTATAATCAACAGCCGTAGCCACATAGTACACCCCCTGTTAGTTCTGTTGCACTTTATAAACAACACAGAAACACCGGTATAGATTAATAAACATATATTTATTTGGCCAACAAATGGGTCAGACTAAGCTGCCAGTTGGTGTCGATTGGCTCACCATGTGAATGGATGTGCCCGAGTGGCTTTCGCCCGAGTGGCTCACCATGTGAATGGATGTGCCCGAGTGGCTTTCGCCCGAGTGGCTTTCGCCCGAGTGGCTCACCATGTGAATGGATGTGCCCGAGTGGCTTTCGCCCGATTGGCATAAACCATGTTGGCTTACGCCCGATTGGCGTAAGCCATGTTGGCTTACGCCCGATTGGCTTACGCCAGTGAATGGCTCACCATGTGAATGGGTGTGCCCGAATGGCTTTCGCCCGAATGGCATGTGAATGGGTGTGCCCGAATGGCTTTCGCCCATATGGCATGTGAATGGGTGTGCTGGAATGGCTTTCGTCCGAATAGCATGTGAATGAGTGTGCCCGAGTGGCTTTCGCCTGAATGGCATGTGAATGGGTGTGCCCGAATGGCTTTCGCCCGAATGGCTTATACCTGTGAATTGCTCACCGTGAATGACTGGCCAAGTGAAATGAATTGCTGATTGCGATTGGCTGACCATGTGAATGGCTGCCGTGAATGCTGTGTGAATGGCTGTCGTGTGAATGGATAGTGATTGAATGCAGATAGTTGTGCTCGAATGGCTTTCGCCCGAATAGCATGTGAATGAGTGTGCCCGAGTGGCTTTCGCCCGAATGGCATGTGAATGGGTGTGCCCGAATGGCTTTCGCCCATATGGCATGTGAATGGGTGTGCTCGAATGGCTTTCGCCCGAATAGCATGTGAATGAGTGTGCCCGAGTGGCTTTCGCCTGAATGGCATGTGAATGGGTGTGCCCGAATGGCTTATACCTGTGAATTGCTCACCGTGAATGACTGGCCAAGTGAAATGAATTGCTGATTGCGAATGGCTGACCATGTGAATGGCTGCCGTGAGTGCTGTGTGAATGGCTGTCGTGTGAATGGATAGAGTGTGAATGCAGATAGTTGCTGCGTGAATGGATATCCCTGCGAATGGTAGATCATATACTGAGTTAACATACTTTATACAGAGATATGAAAGTGTGTGAACCAACATAAGCATTACATACCAATTACTTAATGAGCTTGCTCCCTATATGATATTACTATGCACTCGATAGCCTTATGAAACATCTTTGGGGACATATAGTTATGCCTGAAGCAATGTTGACTCTTATGATTAATGTCACGATTGAGTACAAATAATAGACATATAATACTTGACCTTTGTTCATAATCTTATTAGAAGAGTAAGAAGCATCGTGTGATAAATTATTCTCATGGGCTAAAGCTATTTCTAATTGAAAACTTCCAATTGTCAAGGTATCCTTTGAGGCCTAATGAATTAATGGGTGGGAGAGGTGGGCCGTTCTGCATGCTGCCATCGATTCCACCGACACGTGACCAGATATTAATATTCATACTACAGGTTTCACGTTCGTAATAATACATGTGACAGGGCCTACTGAGCTGGCCAGGCTCAGATGTGACTGTGAGTTTACAAATGAGTCCAAACATATTAGGAGTGAGTGAGTGAGTGAATAGGGTTTAACGTCGCTTTCAACATTTTTTCAGCTATATCACGACGGGGAAGGGAAGGGAGAGGAGGGGAAGGGACAGGGGCACCTACTTGTAACAGAGCAGATCTAATGCTGCCATTTTATAGTTAAGACCCCAATTTATAAACAACACAGAAACACCGGTATAGATTAATAAATATATTTATTTGGCCAACAAATGGGTCAGACTAAGCTGCCAGTTGGTGTCGATTGGCTCACCATGTGAATGGATGTGCCCGAGTGGCTTTCGCCCGAGTGGCTCACCATGTGAATGGATGTGCCCGAGTGGCTTTCGCCCGAGTGGCTTTCGCCCGAGTGGCTCACCATGTGAATGGATGTGCCCGAGTGGCTTTCGCCCGATTGGCATAAACCATGTTGGCTTACGCCCGATTGGCGTAAGCCATGTTGGCTTACGCCCGATTGGCTTACGCCAGTGAATGGCTCACCATGTGAATGGGTGTGCCCGAATGGCTTTCGCCCGAATGGCATGTGAATGTGTGTGCCCGAATGGCTTTCGCCCATATGGCATGTGAATGGGTGTGCTCGAATGGCTTTCGCCCGAATAGCATGTGAATGAGTGTGCCTGAGTGGCTTTCGCCTGAATGGCATGTGAATGGGTGTGCCCGAATGGCTTTCGCCCGAATGGCTTATACCTGTGAATTGCTCACCGTGAATGACTGGCCAAGTGAAATGAATTGCTGATTGCGATTGGCTGACCATGTGAATGGCTGCCGTGAATGCTGTGTGAATGGCTGTCGTGTGAATGGATAGAGTTTGAATGCAGATAGTTGTGCTCGAATGGCTTTCGCCCGAATAGCATGTGAATGAGTGTGCCCGAGTGGCTTTCGCCCGAATGGCATGTGAATGGGTGTGCCCGAATGGCTTTCGCCCATATGGCATGTGAATGGGTGTGCTCGAATGGCTTTCGCCCGAATAGCATGTGAATGAGTGTGCCCGAGTGGCTTTCGCCTGAATGGCATGTGAATGGGTGTGCCCGAATGGCTTTCGCCCGAATGGCTTATACCTGTGAATTGCTCACCGTGAATGACTGGCCAAGTGAAATGAATTGCTGATTGCGAATGGCTGACCATGTGAATGGCTGCCGTGAGTGCTGTGTGAATGGCTGTCGTGTGAATGGATAGAGTGTGAATGCAGATAGTTGCTGCGTGAATGGATATCCCTGCGAATGGTATATCATATACTGAGTTAACATACTTTATACAGAGATATGAAAGTGTGTGAACCAACATAAGCATTACATACCAATTACTTAATGAGCTTGCTCCCTATATGATATTACTATGCACTCGATAGCCTTATGAAACATCTTTGGGGACATATAGTTATGCCCAAAAAATGAGACTAGATATGACAATATCTGGTTGAGGTGCCCCAAAGAGGAAATAAAAAATAGGGGTATTTCAGTTGACAAAGTATTCCACAACAAAGTTACTGGAACTGCCACATGGGTTCCTTGTAGCTGAAATGTTTGAGTTGTTGTGCAAGAATATAGTTTACAGTCGCAAATATTAGTGTGAGCACAAATAGCCCTTGTTGTGGAGACAGACGGTATCAATATGATTTAGTATGCATTAACCCTTGTGCTACACAGTCAGTCGTGTGAACTCTGGGAAATAGTCAAAGATAAAATCACATTTATACCGTTAACACATACTACGCTTATTAGATGTAGGCTAAAAAACACACTATTGCAAAAAATGAGCAAAGAAAAACATACTGCCTGGTGACATGGTTATACAGCTCAAAGCTAATATCGTTGATCAAGGGAGCATTAAAGGTTACCAAATGGATATGGCGCATAATTAAATAAGGACCAATAAAATGTCTAAACGGCAAGTCTAGGTTTATAACTAATCACCGTCGAAATATAGGGGTGAAGCACAAAAGCACTAGTCTACGATATGTACAGGATTGCGATACTACTCTATCTGCTACACTACTGTGTACCCGTAGGAATGTTCATTGATCGAAACTCGCAGGCAACGTTAACAAAGAACACCTTTACACTTTTAGGGATGAAGCACAACTCCTTGCACTCTCCGATAAAATTCAGGACTCTACGAAATAATCCGTATGCTACACATGAATGTGACGATGGAAATAATCATTGATTAGAATTATATCTAACAAAATATTGCACAGGCATGACAGGTCATAATGATCTTTATCACTTGAGTATCCATAAGAGAATGATCCTTCGATGCAGGGCTCCGGTTATAAAATAAATGGGACGGAGTACAATTGCTATCTGTTTGTGACATAGTTGTGAGTAAATACATGAAATACATTAATGTGCATATACATCGTTAATATTAACCAGAGTAAAGCACGGTTCAATGGTATCCTTGTAAAGGAGTTAATGCAAGACTATGGACAATTACTCATGCGATCCAAATCAAACAATACTGCTTATGGTCGGACATGACATCAGATACATGGCCGCATAGGCCTGTGTACATGAAAATTAGAAGCATACAATCGGTTAATCGGTGGTTTTAAAACAAATAGCTGGGATACAACTAGTGGCTGCTTCCAAATGAAATGCATTACCCCTTGTGCTACACAGTGGTGATTACTCTATGGGAAATAGTCAAGATAAAATCACATTTATACAGTTAACACATACTACGCTCATTAGATGTATGCTACAAAAACAGACAATAGTGCAAGAAATGAGCAAAGAAAAACTATACTGCCTGGAGACATGGTTATAAAGCTCAAGCTATTATATCGTTGATCAAGGGAGCATTAAAGGTGACCAAATGGATATGGCGCACAACTATATAAGGATCAATAAACTGTCTAAACGGCAAGTCTTGGTTCACAACTAATCACCGTCGAAATATAGGGGTGAAGCACAAACAAAATGCTCGTCTACGATATGTACAGGATTTGCGAAACT
This sequence comes from Hanleya hanleyi, assembly GCA_036873755.1. NCBI lineage: Eukaryota > Metazoa > Mollusca > Polyplacophora > Lepidopleurida > Hanleyidae > Hanleya > Hanleya hanleyi. The sequence goes on from JAVTVY010002578.1 coordinate 28,091, forward strand.
AGTCGATCTGCTTCACTAACGTGTACTCATAGGAATGTTCATTGATCGAAATTCGACCGTCCGAAGGCGACGCACTACTCCACATATCGTCATCACCCGAGTTTCCATAAGAGAATGATCCTTCGATGCAGGGCTCCGGTATAAAATAAATAGGACAGAGTACAATGCTATCTGTTTGTGACGTCCCATATAGTTGTGAGTAAATACATTAATGTGCATGTACATCGTTAATATTAACCAGAGCAAAGCGCGGTTCAATGGTATCCTTGTAAAGGAGTTAATGCACGGCTATGGACAATTACTCATGCAATGCAAATCGAACAATACTGCTTATGGTCGGACATGACATCAGATACATGGCCGAATAGGCCTCTGTACATGAAAATAAGAAGCATACAATCGGTTAATCGGTGGCTTAAAACAAGTGGCATTGATCATATTAATACAACAGTTTTGAAGAGTTCTCAATTTATGCTACTGCAAATAAGTGGCCAAGCGAAATCGGAATGGACCTAAACAACAGAACGACATAAAAGAACAAGAATAATACCGGTGCATGAGTCATGATTGAAGTCAGTATACAATTCTTATAACATTACAACAATCCGGAATTAATATAAAAGACGTTCAAGCTTCAAAGCATTGCCACTGCCTAATCAAAATAATCTGAAAGTAAAAGGAATCAGTTGCACAACTGGTCAAGACAGTTTCTGCCGGACATATCCTGGAAATAGATAACTCAACCTTTGCACAGAGATGTCACTGGGTGATGTCACACCAGCGACACCTACGATGGAAACTCAACAAATACAGCATGGGCTATTCAGCGCTCTGCAGAGCAAAACGAGGCTGAAATAATTACACGTCATGAAGCCTCAGCTATAACTGACAACAGATTTGCACCTGCCAAATTAATGAGATTGGACAGAAAGTGCCAAGCGCAGTTCTGAGTTGCATGTGGCATTTTAAACAAAACACATGTTCTCTAACGTAAGTGACAACACATCGGAATGGTAAATGCTATCGAGATGACTAACAAGATAGGCAAGCTGGTTATTCTCTACTTCTGTGACATGTAAATAGCTCTGGAAGATAGATAAATATAACCCTTTTAAAGTTAATGCAGAGTACTTTCTTGACATGACCACAGAGGGCCACATATAGGCAGTCTGTCATTAAGTTATCGGCTGATGACGAAAGGAGAGACTTGAGCAAGGACATCACAACTGTTTCAACCGGACTGTAGAACTTGTGGTAGAATGGCTAATAGAGGCATACCAGCTCCATTGACACATCCGAATACAGGCCGCTCCAAAACTGCCTCCTCAACTGCTACTCTGCATGCCATCTGACTATAAAGCACTGCCACGATATGAATTATACTGCCACGATATGAATTATACCGCACATAATTCCTGGGTTGCACTATTACCGAGAGGATGTACGCTGTTATTGGAATCGTGACTTCGTAAACACTTGGAGGCCACTTCAGTACTTCTGTTGCTTTCAAATCATGGGTGGAAATTGTTATCAGGCTTGTACTGGCGAAACACATGACGTTGCATACAACCGTGACAACTGGCTTCCCTTTCACAAGCATAATGTTGTAATGCGCAAAAGGAAGATGAGTGATCAACATACGAGTTGTCAAGTTCTGAGGTCTATACTCGCAAGACCAGCAATTACTATTTACACATGATATCTGGGCATTGTCCTGGAGGTCACAGCAGGTTCTGTCTATTCTGGTAACCCACGGAACTTCCGTGTTGTTGTTGTTATCCGAAACCGTGGACTTGACATGACTTCGCCTGCATGCTAAACTGTTTGCAGCATGCTTCCGAACATGAGCATGGGTGGTCACCGAGTCGTATTGGCTTCAGCATTGACGATGTCTTGTAACACCAGCACGCCTGTGCGGAGAATGCTTGCGCAACCAAATGTGCGCGAACAAATGTAACTTCCGGTGAAAAAACCTCATGTTTTCGACCCGCCGCCGATCTTTCATAAATCACAATAAGTTGCTCCCATAGCTCCCCATGATTGGGCATATTGAGAATCAGTCGAAACGTACAATATTGTGGTGAGTCAGCGGGCCTTCACGTCGACAGGCGCCCAACGTTTCTTGGTAAAGTTCGAGTCAAACGCTGGCGACATCATTCTTGGCGGGCGACAGACGACCTGATGAAAGGACAGGACCGATAGTCGTTCTATTCCCCATGACGCGAAAAGAACAACACATACACATATTACGGGAATATAACAGTCTCTTCGGACGGAACGTCGATGCAGGATGGATGACAGAATCGTCGATAAAGTTCAATAAATTTCGGGAGTGTTTTAACAGTCCTGCATGCTGCCATCGATTCCACCGACACGTGACCAGATATTAATATTCATACTACAGGTTTCACGTTCGTAATAATACATGTGACAGGGCCTACTGAGCTGGCCAGGCTCAGATGTGACTGTGAGTTTACAAATGAGTCCTAACATATTAGGACCCCAATTAAATAACAATGAGAGAGCAGAGGGAGATATAAATGGAAGTACTAAAGATTTCATTTCAAGATATGTGATATTTTATATTTTCTCATGTCTCGCAAAACGGGATTCATTTTTTGTTAATTTGAGCTCTAGGCTTAATTTAAAGTGTTACTATTATTATATTGGTAATATACTCTAACTTCGTAATGGGGATTAGATCAGCATGTACCCCATGTGAAATGTTGTTCTTTTATTCCGTTGTTATGTATTGCGGGGGGGGGCTCTTAATTCTGAGTACAATAAAAATTTATACATTCGTCTCACAAACAAACAAAAGACGCCGACTATAACAGAATCTTGGGACAACAAGCCGTGTAGTTGTTATAGTATTTTGAAAATCAATTCATCTGTAATCACAGTATGAATAGAATAGAACCTTTAATTGTACTTTTTTACCGGTGAAGTGAACAGTAGATCACACTTTAAAAGCACCGCACGGCTACGGTACGTGGTGCGGCTGTTTTCAGGGGCATAGCTCCGCAGGGTCAAAGTTCGCACATTTGGACCACGTGGGGCGTAGAGAAAAAGACATTTCTTTATGTTTCTATACAAATTACAATCAGTACATTTTATAAACATTTAACTATACGGGTTTGTGAGCCATTCTGTCAGTCATCCAACTTTATTTACAGGCAAACATGTACGGCCGATTAAAGTTTAACTGCAGCAGCGGGCAGTCCACTTCGCTCACTCCGTCCGTTCATTTTGTTTCGGTTTATTTCGTTCCGGTCAAACTCCGTTTATACTCCGGTCATAATTCGTTCTGGTTTAAAACTTCCGCGGTCAAATTTTAATAACCGAACCGAAACGAGTGTAAACATTAACGCAATTGGCTCTGTATTCACATGTCAAGCTTTTATACGACATTTTATTGACTACTGGCTTCTTTCGTGAAAGATAGATACAATCACGAAAGATGAAGACTTCATTTCTCAACTTATCTTTCGCGTACATGCTTTCGCGCATGCATATGCGAAAGCAGTGTGACAGGTCCGTGTGAGCTACCGCGAAGGGTTCGCGAAGGGTTTGCGAATTTGCGCCACTTAATTGTTGGTCGTACTGTATATGCCGATGGGATAAAAAGGCTCGAGAAATAGCAAAAATGCTTCATGGTATATGAGTTTCAGGGAGGGTCATAACTTTTCATACACCCTGGGAAATACCTGAATATCAAACCTACCTGCCGTAGTGAGCCTCAGTAGTGTAGCCTAGCTGATTATTCACAACCAAGTGTATACAACCTCCAACATTAAAATTGGGGCATGTGGCAAAGCTGAACATCTCCGCAATTACACCCTAAAATACAAATATTTTGTGCAGGAATGGTCCTTTAAAAAATATTGGGGTAAACTGTTGCACAAAACATCTGCACCCAATATGCATTGCAGGGATGGAAATAAGGGTGAGTGATCAAATTTGGACACTGATCAATCAAAATGTCACAGTGATAACATGGACAAAGTAATTTGCTGATCAAATTCAAATCTTCTGATAATTATCACCAATCAAATTATTTTCCCTCATTTCCAAACCTGCAATGAATATACAGATGTGTAGGTAATAAAATGGGGACAATTCTATGAGAGAAGTGAAGCTATTCAGATGCGAAAAGAAAAAACAATTGATCTTCTTGGGGGGCCCTTCTTGGAGATAAATATGAATCAAGCTTTAGAAGACAGGAGTGAATTCTATCCAATGTGGCAGTTATTTGGAACAAAAGATTTGCAAGGCTTTGGTTTAAGACCTCCCATTGAAAAAGTAATATCTTAGAATAAAGACAGACTGATTTACATATTTACACCAAATCGTTGCCAAAATATTGACTGTGCACAGACACATGACTTGCTGTGTAGCTAAGACTGCAAATTTCTATTATTAACTAACTTGTGATAACAGGTAGATATGCATCAAATGACTCTACTATTTACAGAAACGACTATTACATGTATTACGCTTAAATAATGAATATTTTGGCAACTTTACATTGAAAATATGTCACTTGTCACAAGCAAAAATATACATCTTTATTAAAGCATAAACAGAAATGGAATTATTCTACAACTCAGAGATTTATGTGAGCTACACAGCAGGTGATGTGTCAGTGCAAAGAGGCAATCTTTTGTTCCAAATTCATTTTTGGAGAGATGCATTGTGATTCGTATCTGCCTAT
>JAVTVY010002579.1:0-34059 GCA_036873755.1 Hanleya hanleyi
ACCTATTGCAAATACATAATAAAAAATCGCGTAATACCCCATTTTTCAGTTCAATAGCAAAGAACACCATGTGGTACATGAAAATATATTCGGTCGTCCGCATAATACATGAATCACAAAACAACCTAAAAATAAATCATCACACAGAAGAAAACACAAGGCACCATATCGCGAATGGCATTTGCCAAATGAGATGCCCAAATGAAGATGCCTATGTGGGACATTCCGTTCAAAATATAGGACATGTCTGGAAACAGCAACTGTTAGAATACCATATTGATAAAGAAAACACGAATAACAGTTGATACACTGTTGACATCCATAACGATTCAGTAATAACAAAACATTTATCAAAAATGGGTGCAACAACCTATCTATATGTGAATTAATATGAAAATAAAGATAATCTAATTCGTTGAAAGAGAGATGACATTAGCAACAAGTTCGTACGCAATTATTATTAATCATCTGCATGATTATAATGTACACGGATTTTACAGTTGGCCAATGCAGTATTGAAAACTGTGAGTGGTGTTTTGATTGATGTCCATGATGATTGCGACCCCAAAGTATCAAACTCATGTGGCGATGGAAAATGCTGCGTAAAACAGGTCTGTGCGGTATACTTCTCCAGTTAAAATTGGACATGACATTTTTTTTCTTTTTTATAATTTTGAGACTGTCTGGGTTTTCATGACAAATTTCAATTTAAAATTAGTTTGAGTACATATTCCGTAGCTATTATATCTATATGTCCTCTTAATATGATATAACCTAGACAGAACGCTGGAATCTAAAGCATAGGAATCCAGACTGGGGAAGAGGTTAGGAGGAGGCCAGTCTGAGGCAGAGGTTAGCAAGCAGGCGCATTCAGAGGACTAATGAGTTCCCCAGTCTGGCACAATCGCACACAGCAAATTAGATGGATATAATTCGGATATTATTTGATCTTGATTTTGTGTTGGTTGCAGACTATGGCGTATATTCCTGAATTTACGGGACCAAGACCAACGTATCGTATAGCCTGCGCACCATTACGACGAGAACACGAGTTTTGCATGACCAAAAGTGTTGGCGATGAAATGTGTCCCTGTGGCCCAGAGTTAGAGTGTCACACAGAAGCGCATAATACAACCTTTGAACATTGTGCCAGAAAGTAAACCGTATGTGTCTCAACATGGATGTCTATCAACGTGAGGACTGTAGCTACATGTTTTATCTATATTGAAATACAAGACGACATTGTATCCTAAGTATATGGAATTTTTTCTTTAATCACAAAGTCATTATATTAATAACTTGTGAATGTGTCTTTATAACCTGTATACGTAACATGAAACACAATACATCAACGTCTCGCGTGGTGGCGAAGAGACCAAATAAAGAAGAATCGACAATACAATACTTACTCACACGTCGATACTCACGAATTTCAACATGCTGTAAGAGTGGATGTGACTGTTTGACCAATGCTGAAGATATAAGAGGTCACTTATATTTATCATACTTAAATGCCTCCAAGACCGCATAATTGGATATCTAAAAGAAATCGGTGGTTAAAACCACGGGGAATGAAACTGATATAATCTGACAAAGAGGCGTGAATCTGGAAACCTTGTGCAAGCCTCGAACACAGACTCTCCTTACACGGAGGACACCACAGGTGACATTGCACTGATAACTTCAGGTACGGCGGCCATATCGGTCTCTCCGATAATTGTGGCCTTTTAAATGCTCTTGACTTGAAATTCTTCGATACGGTGGACTAAATAGTCGACGATCTTAAACATGAAACTCAAAGTAGCATTGCAAATGTCGATGCCCGACACTCAATATATGAGGGAAAATAAACGTCGATTGAATGCGACTGAAGAAAAACGTCAGGAACGTATAGACAACACAGATTACTCAAGGATATACACGAAACAAAATGTATTGTCCTATGGCATCCCATTTGATGGAAATAATCCAACCGATACATATAAACTTTTTCGGATCTTCAAAGTGGACCTGAGAAGTCAAGCAAGCTCTTGCTCAACAGATTCTAGCCTATGTTTATGTATACTATGATTGTATTTTTTTTTAATTTGGTGCAATTTGGTGCTAATGCTGTTAAATGGAATATGGAATAGGTCTTCGGATTATGGACGCGGACGATGGCTGAATTATGAATGACGGCCCAGACGCTTGTAATATGATAGTCCAGAGGCTAACTTATAAACCACGGACATCGTCGTTCTCGGCTGGTGAAGACTAACGATAACTGACCCTTCAGTCATTAGAGCGGGGTTTGAAATATTACCTGGGAGAGAACTAATTTTGAATTCCAGCAGAGAGCTATCTGGTAGGCGTAAAACCATTCATACAGATTTACCACCGTCCTTGAAAATATAGCACAGCCGAATGTCACCCATTCACTGAATAGTATAGACGAATGACTTGGTTCATAGTATCCATACATATACAAACAGAACCTTTAATAAAGCGATCGAAATATAAATAACTGAAATGAACATCATTACAACCTAGACGCCGCCTGGAAGATTTATTTTGTTATTCCTCGTTGAAAATCAAATCGTTCATCACAGCAACAACCTGAATGACCGATCAATTCAATATGAACTAAACGCCAAGCAGCTGGCCATGCTCCATGCACCAAACGTTTCAAACTCAACCATACACAGAACTTTGCATCGTGTGTTATATCCTAGCCTATGTAGTCAAAGCATATAAGATTGACATGTCACTGTGGACCACAGCAAACACACAATCTATTTGTGGAATCCGTTGACATATATATCTATATATCTGGGGTTTTTTTATGCTGGGCATTCACCATAATTTCAAAGACTGTTAAATGTTGACTATTGTCAGAAGCTGAACCATTCCGAAGTACATGTTTTTATGACATTTAATCTTTGACTTTTATAAATCGTCGCAACGTGTCAATCAATATCCTTATTCATTCGTTCAGTATCAATCCATTTAATGGAAAAGTCTCAATCATTCTATAAAATAGAGACGACATTATTTCTTAGCCTTATTTGTGAGTGTACTATGCGATAATTATCGACGAGCAGAATAGTATTTGCACGCTGTCTGATATTTAATATGGATAGAAGTTGACATAATTCATTCAGTCTTTAGATACATCAACAGAAACATTTCCGGCTTACTATTAATGTACACCACCCATTTGGAATATGAGGTATTAAGTTCAGAGTCCCATTTTATTCCAGGTTTTTTTTCGTTTTTTTTTACTCAAAATACAACATTAAATATTTTGGAGCTATAGAGATTGTCTGGAGACCAACCTATCGTTTCAGTGACTGGTGTTCTTGTTTACGTAACATGGCCAATCATGTCCTCTTGTCATATGTTCCTTCCTGTATTTGTTTTTTCTACATTTTCCGAGTTATTTGTCCGGCACCGTGATTCACTTAGTTTACGCCAATGCATTGCATTATTGATAATAATATTATGAAGGTATATTTTGTCATTTGATCGTATCACAATATTTCCGTTATTTTGGGATTACAATATCTTAGTATAGCACAGATTATAGTGGAGAAAATTTGGTCGAGTCCCAAGCGGGATCCGAACCAGCGACCCCCAGAGTAAGACACCTAATTCCCAGCACTATGTCGGCGATCTAACCTACTCGGCCAACGGGCCTCCCACAAAAACTGGAGGAAGCAGACCGGTAGTCTTGAAAGCGAACATACAGTACCCCTCTGATGGTCGTAATGACACAGCACCCATAACTGAATACATAGGAAGATATATCTAAACACCGAGGAGAATGCCCCATTCCCTAAGTTAGACTCATTCCTTACATATTTTGACGACGAAATAATTTTGACTACAGAAACTATTCACCACACTCCTGTGCCTTTACTGATCAATCTTGATTTGTAGATAACACGTATTTCAATCCGCACGAGTTAAATGTCTTTGATCATTGTAAAGCCAACACGGATCATAACGATGTTGAAATATCTCTCGGAATAGTGTTAATAGTCACAAGTCAAACTATTACACTAAACTAAAAATAAATGAAGCGTTTACTGCAATGCGATACATAGTGTATTCTCTTAGCTTTCAAAGACAACTATCTTCATTCTCAGAGAGTGGCTAATGCACTGAGTGAGAGTACAGGTTTATATACATAGATGTAGGTGAAATCGACTCACTTAAATAGTTGAAAGTACAATACAGCAAGAAAGGAAACAACAAACTAGGCTATATACACAAATACAAAACTACAAGACAATAATTGAATGTGGGGATCAGGTCATATCATACATTGAATAGATACAGAGGTGTCATTAATTTAGTTTATAGCGAAAATATCCTGCCACCGTCACAGCGTCTATTATCTCTTTTGAGTAAAGACCAGAGACAGGCTGATAATCTCAAATTATGGCGTCCAATCCCTAAAAAAAAATTACAATTTTTTTGTAAAGTTTTGCCCCACAGATTTCAAAAAGTTTTGCCTAGTATTATTCATCTCGATCAAACCAGTTCTGTCCCGGGTCGCTCCATTCTTGAAAATGTTCATTTGTTAAGAAATATCAGCGACTATGTCGAACAGCGAAATATTGGTGCCGATTTTTTACCATTGGATGAAGAAAAAGCTTTTCATCGTGTGAGTCATAATGTTATGTTTCAAAATTTTGAATGCTTTCGGTTTTGGCCCATCCTTTATTAGATGGGTAAAGTTATTATATAGTGACATCTGTAGCTCTGTTATTGTAAACGGTCACATATCCACGCCTTTTCTTGTGACTCATCGCATTAGACAGGGGTGTGAATTATGATCTCCCATGCTATATGTTTTATGTTTAGAGCCATTAACCGTTCGTGTTCGCTAGATTTCGAGGTTATTGGTGTAAGGGTGCCTGGTTCTTGTTTTTGTGCTACAACAGCTTCTATCCAAAAAGTCATTTATTAAGGTGTTTGGATAGGGAAATGGCGGAACAGTCCTGTCATCCTTTCGCAATTTCTTGGCCTCTAGTTCATAAACTTGTTGGGATTCATTTTGGGAAAACTCTTGAGAAAACCTGGGATATAATTTTCGAAAAAAATGTAAATGTTCTTAAATATTGGCGTTCTGGGTCTCTTTCTTTCTTTGGAGAAAGTTTAGTTGTAGCCTGTAGTAAACTCTTGTACGCTGCTTCTGTAATTAATTTTTCTTTTTCTATGGGAGGTTTAAAGGGTCTACCCTATTAAACGCACTGTTCTTTTTAGCCCTCCGTTGTCTGGTGGGTTATCTGTTTTGCACATTAAAAGTAAAGTGGAGGCCGAACGCCCCATGCATGTATATAAACTAATAAATTTTGTTGGGGTGGATGTTTTCTTTTGCTACATATTGGATAGGTCTATCCCCACGGCGTCACCGCCCAGATTTTGTTAATAATAATATGCCTCCTGGGTCTGTTTTACCAGTATTCTGCTTTGAAGTAATGGCCATTTATAGTAAGTTTTGTTCTTGTTTTCCTGATTTTGATTGGGCCAAACCCCTAAAGTGTAAAGTTATTTATAATTTAATAGTTTATATAGTGTACGAACCTGCTCGCGTACTACGCGTTTTGCCATCTATTACTTTCAAAGTTTGTTGGAAGGCTACTTTACATTCGTTTTTTTTATCCCAATACTCGTGATCTGTCATGACCTATTTCGCATGACGTATTACCTACAACTTCGTTTCCTCATTGTCGCACCGGCGTTCAAAAACATGCTTTGTCCCATGTGAGTCTGTGTTGAAACCACTGAGCATTTATTTCTATATTCCATATCAGCCTGTTTGGAAACTAGCTTATGGTTGGTTATTTGAGTTGGTTTCCGTATTGTATTGAATTGTTGATTTTCAAAACTCGGTTTTCTATTTGGATGGGTCGTCACGATGCTAAATCTGCAAAAGAAAAAAAAAACATCGTTACCCCGGCTTCTGTGAAACTAGTTTTCTTAAATCGCCTTCGATTACGTATTCATACAGATTTTGCGCGTGTCTGTCACGCTCTATGTTTGAGAAGTGCGGGTGTCGGACGACACATACTGTGCCGTCGTGGGAGACGAGGTGTTTCTTCGATTCTGGTAGTATAAATATCGTGTATCACATATACTGAAATTTTCTGTAACTTTATATTGTAGCAATATACTGTCATTATACAGTAACATATTATACTGTAACGATATACAGCCATTATACAGTAACATACTGTAATATATTATACAGTAACACATTAAACTGTAATACATTATACAGTAAAACATTATGCAGTGCTTTACGTTTAGCAACACGCTGGCGTATTGTTTTGATTTAATCACATTATTCTAGCAAAACCTAGTATTGCGTTTTATAAGGATTTTATTTACTTTATATTTGTATCATCAGTTTTGCTAGAATATAGTTTATTGTACACGTAAGATTTGATGAAGAGATTTATTCCCAAAAAAAGAGAATACAGTATCTATCGCAGTGCAGTAGTCGCTTTATAAAATTTTGAGTTTAGTTAAACCGCTCCACACTGGGATATTTAACTATTACACCGTTACAACTTTCATCTCTGACACAAAGACACTGCATGTTCAAAGTAATGAACGCGCATTGTAGTCACAAGAAAGGGGTCGCACTAGCGACCATCAGGGTAAGGCACCCAACCGCCAGCACTATATATATCTCGGCAATCTAAACCGCCCGCCAACGGGCCTATCACACAAATATGAGACAGCAGATCGGTAGTCTTGAAAGCGAACATACAGTATCAAAATTTACGCTCGTAATGTACAAGATCTTTGGCGCTATATTTCGTAACATGTATCTAAGCCCACTTAACCCGGACCAGGGACCGTATTTATACCGTGCACTATATTATCGTCATGGTGTTCCTATGCAACATCATATACAAAGAAATATGAAATCGACTCGCAAATGGAGCCGTGCTGGCGATCTGACTATTGGAACGTCGTGATATCCTGCAGACATCATTACCAACATATGATCGATCCTCTCTTGCAATAAAACTAGCGTGTGTTTATACATATCTTTTCTTATACCTGCTTGATATTTCGCGTTTGATATTCAATATTCATCCGTCGTTCACAAACGAATTTCCCCGTAAAAACAACAGAAAAAGCAAGATTGTTTCAAAAATGAAAGAAGCGGTCAACAGCTTCAGTGATGACAGCAAGACGTCATGGCATTGTAAACCGTTTCCCATTAATCTTTATCAAAATGAAATACCAAGATATTTTATGGAGAACGATGTATCTCAGTTACGATTTGATTATGCCCTTCGGTTATGGACGGGAGAAGTCTAGTGTTCAGTTCTTCGGCAGTAAACGTAGTGCAGGCATTTGGAGATCATTTCTTTTTACAATGACCAACAATTGTTCCATTGATACCGACTACACATCGAAGTTGAAGTTCACACGGGCACATTTCAGTTTGCGGCTGAATAATGCAGAACTCATTTTCTTTGCGGAGGGGTAAACACGCTACCCTGTACTGTGGCTTAAGACCTGCGAATTCTGGTAAGTACGTCATACTCTGAAAAATACAACGTATGTAATATGATTAGAAACGGCGTTACCTTTAGGTGAAATGTGTTTTTACGTACCTGCTATTGTTGAGGACATACGAGATTACAATCGGGTATGAGGTATCTGGTTCATCGGAATGTCCAACGTATTGCATATCAGCAATAGGGAGAGACCGTATCGACCACCGTACATGCGAAATCAGATGCGAGCAGTTGTTAATGATCTGAATCGTTTTATATGGAAGGAATCATTGTAAAATACTTTAACGAAAGTTGACGTCATTGTGACCTCATCAAGGCGCCTATTGAAATTATGGTAGCTTTATAAACAGTTCAGATTTCCTTTGCAGTCGTTTTTTTTAAAGAGTTTGGCTATTTTTTCCCTTGGGTCGAATTCACTTTATCCGGAGTTTTTCCAAACCGCACGAATTAATATGATCGCCAGTTGCGGCCAGGTTACCCACAGATCTAGAGACGAGCATAGAGATCCTGACATATTGAGGACGCGCAAACGCTATGTTTTCTTTTTCACATTCGATATATGTATGTCAGTGTGCATAGGCAACACTTTCTGTTGAACGCATTCGATCTGTCAAATTTACGTCCATTTTGTGTTTGAGCAACAACTAAATATATTGACAGCACTGGTTCTTTTCAAACTTCACCTACTTCTTACTTCTTGCCTTTCACAGCCACGAAATACTGTTCCATATTAAAGTGCATGAATCCGATTCATTGTAAGATAAAATAATGATCAGCAGTTTCTGGGAGACCAAAACTCGAGCACAGGAGGATCGAGACATTGCCACTGTACATGGTTATAAACGTCGCCATTATTCAGATTATGCGCTTGTTGAGGAGTTTGGTCATATTTTTTTGTGACGCCATATGCACGATCACAAAGTTGTGCTGCATTTGCATATCAAATAATTCGTGTGCTATAATCATGTTGATTTTTTTTGCCATAATGCGCACCATTCAGGTACCGGTATTAAATATACTGGCTTTTCATTGATCAATATTTTGATATTAAGAAGCGGGATAGATTCCAATATCGGACGTGCTGGTGAATTTCTTTCTGTGCTTCACGGGCTAAAATCTTGAATACTTGAACCAGCGCGCTCAGCACGGAATAAAAACCACAATAAACTCGTTACCATTGAGCGATTCTTTGGGCTTTTCCAATTTAACAGGCTGAATAGCTAGCAGGTCCTCCGTTAAGTAGCCTGTTTGAGAGCGTACAGCATACACGCTTCCAATATGTCCTTAAGTATAACTTGGAAATTGGATATGTGTATGTGGACACAGACGTTTATCCGGAATTGTTGAGACAAGTTGAGGAGGTTTGGGAAGCAGTAATGTGTAGTCTTACACTGGAATGTAAGTCTGTAGTTGTATATGGATTTGTGGATTGCGAGGTTTATAAATTTGAAGAAAACCAACCAACGTGTGGATCGTGGAACACCGCGCGGTCGAGACAATTCAGCATCAAAATAACCGTATGCGATTGGTAGTTTGGTTCCCATCATTGATTTGTAAATTTAAGGGAGAAATAATAAATAAATAGGTTGGTGGATTTTATAACATCTAGACAGGGCTTACTTTACTGATTAAAAGATGGCCAATGCATGGCAGCCATATTGAATTACACACTACCTCAATGAAAATCTGTACCAATGGCTGTCTAACTGATGTGAAGAACCTTCTCAAGTTTGAAGTCAATGGGACCAATTGTTCTCAAGATACCGCGTTCACAAGATGCAGGACGGACGGAATCCAAAATGGTCAATGGCAGCCATCTTGGATTACATGCTACCTCAATGAAAATCAATGCCGATGACTGTCTAACTAATATGAAGAACCTTCTCAAGTTTGAAGTCAATTGGACAAATTGTTCTCACGATACCACGTTCACAAGATGCGGGACAGACGGAATCCAAGATGGTCAATGGCAGCCATCTTGGATTACATACTACCTCAACTGGTGTGATGCACCTTCTCAAGTTTGAAGTCAATCGGACGACTCAAGATATCTTGTTCACGAGATGCGGGAAGGACCGAATCCAAGATGGCCAATGGCAACCATCTTGGATTGCATACTACCTCAATGAAAATCAATACTAACTGACGTGAAGCACCTTCGCAAGTTTGATGTCGATTGGTCAAATTGTTCTCGAGATATCGCGTTCACAAGATGCAGGACGGAAGGAATCCAATATGATCAATGGCAGCCATCTTGGATCACGTACCTCAGTAAAAATCAATACCAATGGCCGTCTAACTGATGTGAAGCACCTTCTCAAGTTTGAAGTCGAATGGTCGAATTGTTCTCGAGATACCGTGTTCACAAGATGTGGGATTGACGGACAGAAGGACGGAGGGAGGGATAATGGGACGGAAGGACGGACGGGTAGTATTTCCAAGTCCTCCCTAAATAAACAAAAATAAACATATGGATGGCTTAACCCTACCTGGCCTGGGATTTTTGGGACATATCCTGGCCTGGGGGGGGGGGATCGAAATGGACCCCCGTCCCCTTGTTATTTTTCTGACCCCTTGGGCTAGAGAGCTGAAACTTACCACACCATACCCTTGAGTCAAGCTCTACCAGGAAGTGTAAAAAAAATCTAAGATGGCCGCTTCGATCCCCCCATGCCAGGTAGCGTTAAAACAATTAGGTGTGTAGGGGATCACTTGCCTGAAAGAATTTGTGGGGAGGGGGTGGTGGGGAAGGGATTGTAAGGAGATGGAAAAGGGGGCGGGATGGGTTCTGGTGAAACGAAATAATTTGGGGATGGGAGAGGGCTTACCTATTTTACCAAAGCCATCGGTGGCCGTGGGTCGTTTTTAGTTGTCCATCATTTCCATGATTGCTATTTGATCACTATTCTTTCACATCATAGCTCAATATTTCCTAATTCAAAAACAGCACAATGGTCACGTTTGTGAAAACATTTGTTTGTATGTGTTCATTGAGGTGTGATGAGGGTATCACATTGTATCCAAGAATTGTACTTAATATTCTAATTAAGAGAGGGGCAATGCAACAACATTACCATTTGGTTATTTTTTAGATATCCCTCCTAGTTATAATCACAACTAGGGTAGAGAATTCTCCTTAACTGAATTAAATGTAAACATCAAATCCATCATCAATCCAATTTCTAGGCATACCCCGCATAATGCAATTAAGTTTTAAGTATCCTTCGAAAAATAAATTTTTCCAAAATATTAAAATTCATTATTCACTCTGTAAGTTGGTTGAAATAATATCATGACAAATATTTCTTTACACGAAAAATAATCTTCGAAAATGAACCGCCAGACAAGACGTCTGGAGATCAACGCTTAGGATTGGATTACTCGTTGAACATTGCAGATGGCCCACGCATATTTATCCAACTAATGGTGATGAGTTGATCAAGTAAAACCTTTTTGAAAATTACGTAAGATTTAGACTGGGTTATAAGTTCCTAACCTTGCTTGAAGAAACCAGTCATAAATTGAAGAAAACCGCTCCATGTTTTTTTTTGCACGTTTCGGTAGTTTTTCGCGTTTCCAACTTTGAATCCTATGGCATGTTTTTTTTATTGGCTTTCTAATAACTCCTCAGATATTATGTGTGAAATCAGAAAAAAAACTGGACACAGCGCTGTACATATATCGAACTAAATATCTGTGCCTCAGCTTTTTGGCACCCGTGCTTAACATATCCTGGATTAGCTGTCACACACTCATTTCCAGGAAGACAAAGTAAATCTAAATTATACTTACTTGCTAGAATTAGGAACTTGCTAGAATTAGGAACTTTTTACCTCTTCGTTGCAGAAAATTGTTCTACTATTGTTTTATATTACCCCATTTTATGTATTCTTCAACAGTTTGGAGCAATGCTTCTTCCAATGATATATAGGTTTTAGAACGTCTTCAAAGGCGAGGTATGACACTAATTTTAGATGTTGAATCATGCACTCCAACAAAGGATATGTATGTTAAACTAAACTGGTTACCACTTTCTCTAAAATTTAAACTGAATCGTCTTATCTTAGTTTTTAAAGGTGTTCATATGATGACTGCTAGTTATATATCTGACATGTTTCAACAATATGTTCCTAGTAGATCTTTACGTTCATCTTCCCAGTTTTTGTTACATGTGCAGTTTAGGCCAGCTGAAAGGTTAATTTTGGCGCACCAACGGCGCGCAAACGAAGCGTGCCAACACAAAGGTATAGTGCGCCAATGCCCATGATTATCGCCTGGCCATTGTTCTAACTCTGTTGAATGTAGTCCGTCGACATGATTGAACACAGGCCGCGCGCTATCAGCACGGTCAGACAATGGCTGGAAGCGAGCTGCGGGAAGAGCCCGCTAGCGAGGTCTTTGTTAGCGAGCTCAAGAAAATCAGTTGGGAGTCCACGTGGCGTTAATCGGCACGAATGTCTGCATGTAATTCATACCTATTAAATAACATCAGGTGTATGAATTTGTGTTACTGGCGAACACGTCGACCTCGATCAAGCGTATTTGCATTCCATCTAAAAATTTGTGAAAGGAAATTGATTCAATATTTTTTTTAATCATAAACACCGCTTGCAAAATGGATTGTAATTTGTGCTTCGTCGGACACCTGCTTTCAAAGTTGACCCAGCCTTGCGCGTATCAAGGAATAGCGTTTCTGGTATTAAAGTGTGGGTATTTGTTTATTGGAAGCTTCATCTTACGGCCGCTCCTCATACAGATATGCAAGTTCAAGTCATTCGTTTTTATATATTCAAAAATTCTTGCAAATTGTGTTCATTTTGACCATTCAAGAGTAAATGTCCGGGATTTTACTACCGGATTATGCAGTGTATAAATATTTAATCAGTGGGACAAGAACCGATGAAACGAATTATGCAATATCCGTACCTTTTTACTAGAAATCGGTTGATTAATTTGATTGAAGTCTGGTAATCCCTTTATGCGGATTTGTCACCAATAAAACAGAACTCACTTCGCTGTGAAATAGATCAACTCTCATGAAATCTGGCGTCTACACACAACTCCGCTATCCAGACGAACTTTGGTACAAGTGTTGGATGCTGTCTGAACATGCTAAATATAGCCCCGCGCGACCAGTTTATCCCCACGTCGCTTTTCGCGGGAAAATGAGAACACGTGTTTGAAATCTTGCAACATATTACTGCGCAGAAGTTATATTTTACTGAACCGACAGTATGATTCGGCAGGAAGGACACCGACTGATGGGAAAATCTTTCACTTTAAGTTATAATCCATATTACTATGAAAACAGTACAGTCGACGGTAGTTCAATACGATTTCACTTGAGTACATGTACGTTTTTTTGATTGAAATTGTAGTTTAAGGGCCGCTTCCCATTCGGATTTCGCGGCCAAATCAACTCAATGTTTTATTTGAATTTCGCGGTACATTTCTTTGTTTTTTGAATACCTTTTCCAGCGCTAAATATGTAACTAAATAAATGAATAAATAATAAATAACAATGAGAGATTAGTAGGAGATATAAATAGAAGTAAATAAGAATCGCTATGTACAAGTTCGCATGACTCTTTCTGGTACGTATACGTATATCATCGCAGGTTATTTATGCACAAATACATGAATGTACACGTTTAAAGTCTGCGGCGTATTCGTTTTGATCAAATGATAGATGAAACGAATTAGTATGAGGACAATACGTCTGGGATTACATTTCATATGTGTTAATGCATACTTCCTGTCGAACAGAATAACGGATGTTATATTGTCAGCAAGAAAACAACACTGTAAAGTTTAATCATCTCGTTAAGTTTGGCCTAAACAAGTGGATAATATAAACATAACAGTGCATTCTCTCTCTGACGGGGTAAAGCGATATCCCGCTTTCGTCCAACAAAATGCGCGTCTGTGTCTCATTTGAAAAGAAATGAAATGGCATTAACTTATTGTTTAGGTAGAAATCTCTGTTATTGTTTCTTTTTTGTTATTTAGCTGGAACGATGTGTGGGCCATAAATACTTGTTAATTCTTATTTCCTCATCGGAAGTTTCGTGTGCAACCTTTAACAGTCGGGCGGTAACGAATAAAGAGCATATACAAGTATTTGTCATTCTCTGTAAGGGGCTAATTGATCTTTTGAATTTCTGTGTATATTTTGGTTATAAACTCTCCAGTTTAGTTTATCACATTCTGAGGTGTAATATTCCAGGAAAATCGCCATGGTTAAATAAGATAGAATTGATATTAAATGATTGTGGTTTAAGATATATATGGGCTTCCCAGCAATTTAGTAGTGTAAAGTGGCTTGTTTCAATCGTAAGACAAAATTTAACTGATCAGTATTTTCAACATTGGCACGAAGAAATAAATAAACTGTCTAAAACAGAGTTTTACAAAATATTTAAACAACAGATTCTTTTAGAAAATTACCTCACTGTATTGCCCCCTGGACTGAGACATAGCATGACTAAATTTCGAACATCCAATCATAGGTTACCGATTGAAACAGGTCGCTGGACTGGTATCCCTCGTCAGAATAGAGTATGTATATTATGTGATAGTGGAGATATTGGAGATGAATCTCATATTTTATTTTACTGTACTCGACTTGAAGAACTCAGAAATAGATATATACCATCTTATTATTATAAATATCCTAATGAGTTTAAGACAAAGGATCTGTTCAATAACCCGTCGAAAAAAGTATTGATTAATTTAAGTAGGTTTATTCAAAGGGCTATGACTTTGGTAAGCGTTCAAGCCCATAGCGATTTTGACGAACCATTTGACTAAGTATTAACAAGTACTACAAGCTGAATCTATACACTAATTATTATCTGTATACTGTATCATGTACTAGAATGTACCTGACATCCTGTCCACCTCTGTATTATTCTATTTTCACCCCTAATACCAGTGAATCTGGTCTGGGAGTAATAAAGTATTCGTATTCGCGGTTGTAACAAGACAAGCCAAAGAGACAACTAGTCTGACCGAGCACTGCATGTTGCCCCGATTATGACCTCGACTCGCCCGTGTGTCTGAATTTATACGAAGCTGTATTCATTTGAAATGTTACGTTCAACCATTTTACTGGCCGTTCTGAAAGAGGAGGCGGCCTTCGCAATTTGCACACACCAATGTTTTATGAATTCTGATAATATATTTAGGCATACTTTAAGCTATCTTTGGCGAAACTTTTTGTTAATGAAGATTATTCGTAGTCTCAACCGAATGTTCACAAGACGACCGAGTTTCCTTGGAGAGCAAACAAAAAATGATAGATAATCATTTACAGCATTCTTATTGAAGAAGTCAAATCTTCTATATATTTTTTTAATTACTTAGCCAGTAATTTAAACTGTAGAATAGATTGTGTTCTTGCCGTACACCGCCAGAGGGGAACTCTTTGAAAACAATTCAGTTTTAAGCGGTGACGGCTGTTAGCGCGCAATCCGGCAAGCGCCCCAAGAGCCTTTGTTTACCGCCGACATGCTTACAATGGTTCAGTGGTTTGACCGGACTATATTCTACCGGCGCGTGGCGGCAAGGGTCACATCATGGGGGGTGTAATAAGTCTTGGTGATTAGGCCAGCACGTTGGCGCGCCATCAGTGCGTAAACCCTGTTCACTAATTGGAAGATTAAGCTGATCTGCACTGTATGACTGTCTGTCTCACATTGATGATTGACGGAGAAGGAACGGGATTTTCAGCTACATAACGGAGACAATTTTTCTCTGAGAAGTGAAATTTTGCACATTTATCTGAGCACGATTTGCGCATTTTTATCCGGAAGTATAGATAGAATTGTTGCTTACGCAAGTCTGTATCCACGAATTTTTGCAGGTTCCCATCCCATTCCTAATTCATTATTGAGGGCCCAATTTTCGTTAGTGAATTTCTGCGCAAAGAGCCATGAAATCCAATACTGGTACCCAGCTATGCAATCAGATTGATACTGAGGCTCCCAAAGCTTTTTCTATGAGTATTTCCTTCAGAAATCCTTTCAAATTGAACAAAAACAGTTTTGGGCACCCATATGTTTTCTGAAACTAAATTGGCTCCAGATGCAGCCCTGTTATGTTTTCATATGGTAACAAGACAAAGACAAGCTGGGGGCAAGTAGTTGACCAATGTCATTGCTGAATTTTAAGATTTTAGATTTCCTTGAAATTGCAGGTCAGAATTTAATGTCAAACACAGAATACAGTATATGTAGGCCTACAGTCATGACAGTGTAGCTGCTGTAGAAAGTGGCACATGTACCAGTAATAAATAAACATTTATTTTGAATCACAAGTTCTTGTTTTTTTGATGATATATAGTCGATCACTGCTCGTCTTTAGCCACACATGTATGTCAAAGTTCCATTGTTCAGGCTGGTGTTCTGAACAAATACAATGTTCAACACAAAACGTAAGCTTATCAAAGAAAGGTACATTCATGTACATTATATTTTACAGTGGGTGACAACAAAATATTTTCGCAATCACTTGATTGACAGCCTCTGAGATAGTTCATCATCATTACAGTTTTAACCATGGAAAAATGAATGACATGGTTTTGTTCAGGTTGTAATTTAATGTGACAGGTAGAAAATGATTCTACCTGTCACATGTGACAGGTGGAGATTTTCAAACATTTCGACCCCTGACTTGGCCACATTGCTCTAGACAAAAGGAAGTTCGGATTTGTTTTTCATCGTTACCCTATTTCTTCTAATTATTCGAACAGCATTTTTAGACTGCTTTATATCAACTGAGGCTAAATACTGTAGCATGGATATGTTATTTATCCCAAGAATTGAAAAGATAGCTAGTGAAATTTATTAAATGTTAGCAGAATTTCTCTCTGCAGCTGTCTGAAGTTAACTTTTGCCATTTGAATAATTAGAAGAAATAGGATATGATGCATTTCATTGGACCAGAAAACCTGCATTAAGCGCAATACCAGCAGAACGGTTATCAATAGTAGTCACTACAATTGATCATGCAACATTCAATAGCATGAAATTATGTATTTGATACTAAAGTGTAATAATGAAAGAAGGATATAACTGTAAAGCTTCTATCTTTGCGAATGTGTCGTTGACATGTGAACTCAGCTCAAATTTTCTCAACCTAGGTAAACCAAGATGCTAATAGGGGAATACCATCTAGATGTGACACTACGAAAATTTTGTGCGAAACATTTGCCAATATTCCATGAGATCCCATAATAAGCCAATCACAACAATTTCTGTCTTTTCATTTTGACAATGATTGACATTTAGTTCAAGGATATTAACACCTTCGCACAGCACGATCTTTTGATATTTTCTACAGCCTAACAAAGCCTGACTTTTCCGGCAGGAGTAAAACCTTTGATGTGCCACACACACTGTGTGGATATGCCATATTTGGGTATTGCTTTTCGATAATGTTCACTATATTGGTCCACGTTCTACCGCATGTAATTACTGTGGGCGTGATTTTGTAATTGTTTCACCAAGCTAGCAATCCGATTGGCTAAAAAAAATGTAGTTTGAAACTTGCATGAAATTTATATAGCGCTGCAGTCAGATATAGTAATCTGTGATATTATATCTGAGTTTACCAAGATAGAAATTATCTAAACACTCACCATTCTGGAGTTTATCAATGGCTGTGGTGTATTTTGCAATCGCCTCACCATACTGGCCACTGCGGAAGAAAGAGTTTCCAGATTCCCTCAATTCTGCAATGTCTAGTGGCAGAGGATATTGTATAAGGACAGGATGAGATGGAGTTTGGGAAGAATCTCCACATTCTGATTCAGTTACTGTTTCTGTTCCAGTATCTTCTGTGGAAACTGGCACTGTTTCTTCACATTCATCAACAGCAGAACTTTTATTCTCCTCTGCCACTTCAGCCCGGACTACTTTCTCAGCATTTCCTGTTGGACCTACTCCTTCATTTGGAATGGATGTGGATGGAATAGTGTCTTTAGTGTCCAGACTCCCATCCTCTGAATAACCATTCTCCTGGATTTCTGTTATACCAGTGTGTCCATTAACGATGCTGCTAGTTCCCCTGGGATCATTTTGACTGGTATCAATTTTCCCAGAATTCTCTGGACCTCCTTCCTCTGAGTCACTTCCATCTACTTCTTCTATCATCATTCTTCGTCCCTTTTCCTTTCTTTCTTTCTTCTCTCCCTCCTCTTTTGATCTTTCTTTCCCTAGCTCTGCAAGTAGATCCTACAAGAACAGACAAGACAGTAAAGGATGTTTTCAAGCTCCCTGAAGCATGCATACAACCAAGAAATAAACAGACCTTGCATTTTGACAGGGCTGATCAGTCCAAGCCCTGTGAAAGGCCCTGTGAGTGCTTTTCATGGGGCCTACGATCAACCTGGTAAAAAGTGCTGACAATGTAGGCCAATGCATATCAGCCCCGTTGTTAGCGTATACGAGGTCTGTCAAATCAGCCTGGTGTGATTTCTGAAATGAAAGGCCTGAATAACATCCCGAAAAAGAAATAAGGCTTTAGAAGTGAGATTATTCTTCCATGCAAACCAATCTGATTATAAAACTGAGACTTAATAACCGCTCCCCTATAGGACATGTCGCTAATTAAGATCTGGGACAGTCTGTATCTTAAATCTGTCGCACATGTCAGACTGGCGACCAATCACAGTCTAACTTCAATGGGCGGATAGGTGCCTATCCGAGCAAATAATAATCTTCGGTGATTGCTCATGGAGAGCAAGAACTTCGTCAGCCGCCTGGGTTGGATTTTTCTGCGCCTCGTTCACTATGAGAAATAATCGGACAGGCACTTCATCGCCTGTTGAAGTTTGACTGTGATTGGTCGACAGTCTGACATGCACGACAGATTTAAGATACCGACTGTCCCAGATGTTAATTAGCGACATGTCCAATAGAGGAGCAGTTCTTAAGTGAGTTTTAATCGGATTGCATGCAACTTGAGTGAAAGTGAACAGAAAACACATGATCCCTTGAAAATTTTCACTCGTAACATTTTTTATGTATATGAACTACTTTATTGCAACATCACCGAGCCACCTTTTTCTTTAGTTTAGTATTTTCAACTTCCAAAATGCCATTCAGAGGAAAACTACGGGTGCTCTAGTAAGTCGCCTCTTACGACAAGCTGTCTGAGGAGCCGAGGCATGTAATTCTTTTCATGACCTGGGGTGTGCATAATGACACCCCAGTTCATCTACGATTTTAGGAGGTCAGCCATGTTTACAATCAGCTTTAAGGACCTTCAGTCCGATGAGTTCAATATTATAATTATGGGCTGTAGGTCTTTGTGAATGAGGTGGTGCATTTGCCAAAGACAGAAGTTTCTTGGGTGAAACTGACGAAGGGGAGATCACTATTGGTCAAGTTTTTTGCCACCAAGAGACCAATTTACATCAGTCATGAATAGAAAGTCTGACAGTCTGTGAAAGATTAATTTTTAAGGAGCTATGACACCACAAAACAATATTCTGAAGAATAACTGTCACATACATGACATATGGTCACGGTGATGAGTACACATATGTGTGTTGTTCAATTGGTAATTTGGGCCAAAGAAAAAATTGCTCGAAAAATAAAAATCAACTTTGTGTGACCGAAATTTCTTACCTTTGCTCTTCTGTTATTTGGTTCCATGTCCAGAACTCTCTCAAAGTCTCTCTCTCCTTTCTTGAACTCTTTCAGGCCCTTGTATGATGTTCCGCGACGCAGTATGGCTGCAGTAGACATAAAGGTCCTGGTTAATATCGGTTTCACAGAGAGTGAAATAAAGCATAATTATCATCAATTCCTCGGCTACAGAACTCTAATCTGCCTTTCCAGCATCAAGGCAATAACAATGGACAGTCTGGATCTGCAGGCTGTATGGCTGGATATGAGGTGACTATTTCTAACTAGTGGAGAATATGCCTGTTTGCCAATAATCACTAGTTTATTGTGGGATGTTGTTGTTGTAACAGAATGAGTGTTACCCTCAAAAACATCTAAATATCTGGAGATTAACAAATCACAGCAACCTGAAAATACAAAGACATATTATTTAGGTTGTTTCGGTGCAATATTAATGCAACTCTGGTGAATATATATAAGAAAAAAAAACATTTTGGGACATTTTATATATTCGTCTATTTCTGGTAAACAATAGGTCACTTTTGACAAAAAAAATCTTCAAAAGGTCCTTACAACAAAAAATAATGAGTCCTAGTCATCTGTTTGAAACAACCTTCAATCTATCAAGTTCAGTAAAATAATTATGGATCATATCAGCTTGGCATACCTCATAGTGGCCATAGTTAATGAGCTACGTTTAACCTTATCAAAACCACCTATTTTGAAAATGGTAGCAAACAGGGCATCATTGGTAGACCTTAAATATTACTGTTCAAAGTGAAATTTTGTGCACCAAAAATTGACATAGTTCAAAAGATTTTAAAATGTTTTTTAGCAGATATATTTACCAGATGTATATTGATATTGCATCAAGACAGCCTATATTAGGTACGTTTGAATTTTTAGGTTGCTGTGATTCGTTAATTCCAAGATATTCAGACTTTATTTATGGTGAGATAACACCCCAAAATAACTGATCCTTAAACATATTTCTCCCATATTAAAGCATAAGACCTACAGATGGCGTCATTGAGCAAGACTGCTCTTATGTGTGTTTCGGTGTGTGAATAGCAAAGGTCTTGTTTTGTGGAACAATAGGTGAGTTAATCACCCACCTTATTTATTCTCAGGGGTGTGGTTAGCACACCTAAATAACATTGCACACCTTAATTTAGTTCAGGTGAGTGATTCGTTATCTCCATTGATGAGCAGTATTCAACTTAAATATATGGACTAAAGTGGTACGTATATATACTCTGAATGTACTGTAAGCATTTCTGTACTTTAATAACAGCACTTTCGGTTACTTCGTACCCTATGTCAGGAAAGTTAGAACATTTAAAAAGATGGCTGCAAAGAATTGCTCAGCATTGTCCTTGTCAGCATTGCGCTGCTCAGTCGGATCCGGTGTAAACCAAATTCTCATAGCACTTTCCACAAGACCACAATGAGACCGATACATATTTACTCACAAACATCACTCGCACACGGGTGTGTCTTAAAAACAAGGTACACTTCTGTGGATATGTGACTTCTGCTATCTGTTACATTCGCATTCACAATAGTAATGTAGAAAGTAGGTAACATTTGTATCTAATTATTTTAAAATGAATCTTTCTTGGTAAAGCACAAATAGTTGAGACTGGCCCATCCAGGACAAGTATTTGTGCTTTACCAAGAAAGTGTCGTCCTAAAAATAATTGGATATAAACTTTACCGGATGTAAACACATGCGTTGTTGTCGAGGGTCAGCTTAATGGCACAATGTAAAGTTTGTAATGAATTTAGCTCTGTTCACTGTTTCTTAATGACCTTGAAATGCCAGGTGTACTATATTGACATACCTAGTTTCAAATTTATGAGTGCAACAGCGCGGGAGGCCTGAAATAGTTCAATTCAATTCAAGAAATACATTACCTTTGACATTGTCTGGTTCCTCCGTCAGAACAACGTTACAGTCCCTTATCGCTTCATGCCACTTAGACAGCTTCACATCTGTGGAAACATACATCAAAATATATTTTTAATGACACTGAAAAAAGCGTATATCTCCTCCTACACAAATTTCCTCACATAGTGTGGTTGCTGTAATCTCCCTCAATTCTACTGGGTGATAATTATCAACAAACCCGGACTCCGACTGTATTTGGGAATAAAAATGCATTCACTATTTCAATACAAAATGTATTGTAGAATCTGTACATTTGGGGCCTAAGGTTTTCAAACCTGCATTAGATTAGTTTCAGACGTCATGAGCCAATCCACATGAAGAGCTTCTCAAGTCATTGTCCAGCACATCTGAATGGGCTTCCAACGGTCTCCGGTCCCGGAAAACGTTGTTTGGAATCTTACTATGTTTACTTCATCATGACAAGTTAGGAGAGATTTGCGTGATTTGCTGTAATCTGGGAATCAACTTTGACAAATAATACAAGAGAGTCAATTGAAATGCCGGGAAGTGTCGACTCACATGCTAACGCCCGGTTATTGTAGGAAGCTGGTAATGGCACAAACATGATACTTCTGGTGTAGTAGGCCACAGCTTCCGCAAAATCATTTGCTCGAAAAGCCTGTAAAAGTAAGAAAATAATAACGGAAAGAACTCTAAAGAATCTGAAAACAAGAAAAACTGCATAAATGTCGAGCTCAGGAGATTTTAAATTCAACTCTTCATGGTGGTTCGCATGGGTTGCAGTTTATCACCTCACTGATAGATAGCACCTTGATGTACAAAAACCAGAACATATGTTACATGGACATGACTGAGAATTGCCTGAGCTGTCAATGACAAAATAATCAATCATCAAATTTTTTTCAAATTTTTTTATTTATTGAGAACTACTGAATTGATTTTGTTGAAATCTCAGAATGTTGTATTATGTCGGAAAAAAATAACTTTGATGTCTTTGTACCTCACCCTTGATAACAGTGATAAAGCAAGTTCCAAATATGAAATGAAACCATAGTCTGTACATATACTTGGACTTGAACTGCTTCCGTTTGCTGCACACAGATTCCAGCTTATCTAAACTTGTCTACTATCCCTGTGAAGATATAACTACCTCATTCCCTTTGTCCTTTTCTCGGTTTGCTTTTAGCGTCTTTTCTTCATCACTCAAACCTGGAACGATAAAAACAAAGAATAATATAGGTCTCCGAAACTTATGTTGATCCAAGGAAGTGAAATTTTCGACCATAAAATCTTTTCCAATTCCAGTTTAATTTGCTTGGTGGGTGGTATTTTCTTGGTGGGTGGTATATAGTCATTTAACATTACGGAGATAGGATAAATAGTATATGGGTGATTAGCAGCAGAAGTGGTCTTTCCTCCTCCCCATGCACCTCATTCTGGAACAGCCCCAAGGTTGACATGGTTGAAGCAATAACATGGCCAGTGTGGCTGCTTGTTGAGAAGTACTCCTTGGTAATTCTATGACAATACGCACATTTGTTGTCAGTACAGGGAATTATCAAGGTTGCATAACTAATGTCACTGAGCCCCTATTGAGGCTGGAGATAATTGATAATAGCTGTGGCTAATGAGACATCCAGGTTGTAACAACAAAAAGCAAGGAGAGGTGGATCTCCAAATCAGTTCCTGCAGGCTTCAGAAGCTTGGAGAACTGGCCATTCTCTTATCACAATTTTGTGAATGTGAGGTGTATAATGGCTGAAGGATTGGATGAGGGGAACCTCAGGGTCTGATACACACTTATAGTTTGCCCATCTATACATGATGTGGAGTGCGGTAAGGCACTGTGAAACAGTCAGAACTAACGTTAGCTCTAGGAGTATTAAAGTCTAAAATACAGTCGGACAACTTGATATTTAGCAACACTTCTTGCATTATATTGATTTTAGCGTCTTCAGAGAAGAATTTGTAAAAAAAAATATATATATAGGCCTATATATATTTTTTCTACTTTTGCCCATTGGGGAGCCCAAACCCATGGCACCAAAACAACAGGTTCAAAAACGGCTGGGATTGTTGCCCCTCCAGTTTGGGGAAGTCTGTTTTGGTGGAATGCACATGTAGTTAGTTCCGTCTTTCACACCAAAAATTTCCTTCACCTGACACATCCACGTTAGTTTGTAGATTCGGGGAGAGGTTGGTTTGTTGGCTAACACTCTTCGCAGCCATAGCTTCGGCCTTCCTCCGATCTTCTTCCTCCAAAGTTTCCAACTCCTTGTCCACATCAAACCTGACAGAGAAAGGTTTAACAGAGATGGAATGAGGGGAAACACAAGCTGGGTACAGATGACCGTGTAACTTCATATTAGAGAGATCAGAATTCCAAAGTCACTCGCTGGAGCAATGGTAACAAGAGATGTTAGTCATTTAAAATTTACATTTTCCAGTCAATATTACAAAGACTGGGCAAGTGGCAATTGAAATGAAATCTTGAGGTGATACCAGATTTGCAAAGAACCCGTTCAGGTTTTCAGAAGTTACTGTCTGAAAAACAAAATTTTAACTTTGGACCCCCAGGTGGTGCCACCTACAGATGGAAAAACAATCCCAAGCTCGATCGTAAGGCAAGGTACCCACATACCAAATTTGGAAAGAATCTGTTTAGGTTTTCAAAACTTATTGTCCGGAAACAAAATTTAAACTTGGCCCCCAGGCGGAGCCACCTATGGGTGGATCAGTGTAAAAATTCAATCTCAACCGACATCTTGAGGAGAGGTATCCACATACCAAATTTGAAAAGAATGTATTAAGTTTTTCAAATGTTATTGTCTGGAAATGAAGTCGGATAGATGCATGCACGGATGAACAGATAGACCGAAGGAACCCAATACTATAGTCCCCCTTTGTCGGGAGACAATGAACAGACATCAATAAGATGAGTAAAATGAACCCCTACTTGTCCCATTCCCTGTAGTCACGAGGTTTAACCGTCTTCGTGTTCTTTGTCTCTGCAGCTCCTTCAGATTCCTGTGCAAAATTGAAAACAAAATTCATTGAAAGTGAACACCACATCATTCTGTAGTATCCTACACTCATTTGAGCACAGTTACCACATTAAAGAGTTGATAGTATCATTTAACAAGCGTTCTGAGAACCCCAACATCTGGCCTTGCGGGGTCATCCGCCAAAGGTGCAGCAGTATTGAAAGCATACATGTAGAGCAAACAATAAGGTCTGGAATAGATGATGTGGTACAGACAATAATGTCTGGAATAGATTATCTGGTACAGACAATAACATCAGTCCCATGTGGAATTACTGGCAAAAGTTAATCCCATGAAGGATGGATAGGTCAGTGCCGTCGGATTACTGGTACATAGGGCACTCCAGTGTGAGATTACTGCTGGATAGTTCAGTCCCATGTGAGATTACTGCTGCATAGGCCAGTCCTGTGTAGGATTACTGCTGGGTGGACCAGTCCCATGTTATTACTGATGGATAGTCCCCTGTGGGATTACTGCTGGATAGTCCAGTCCCAAGTGGGATTACTGCTGGATAGGCCAGTCCTGTCTGGGATTACTGCTGGATAGATGAGTCTCATATGGGATTAATGCTGGATAGGACAGTCCCATGTGGGATTACTGCTGCATAGGCAGTCCCGTGTGGGATTACTGCTGCATACGGCAATCCTGTGTGGGATTATGGCTGAGGAGGCCAGTCCCGTGTGGGATTACTGCTGGATAGGCTAAACCTGTGTGGGATTACAGCGGCATAGGTCAGTCCCATGTAAAATTATGGCTGGATAGGTTAGTGCCATGTGGGATTACTGCTGCAAATTGCAATCCAGTGTCATATTACATCTGGATAGGTCAGTCCCATGAGAGATTACTGCTGCATAAGCCGGTCCCGTGTGGAATTACTGCTGGATAGGCCAGTCCCATGTGGGATTACTGCAGGATAGGCCAGTCCGGTCTGGGATTACTGCTGGATAGGTCAGTCTCGTGTGGCATTACTGCTGGATAGGCCAGTGCCATTGGGATTACTGCTGGATAGGTCAGTCCTGTGTGAGATTACTGCTGAATAGGCCAGTCCCAAATGGGATTAGTGCTGGATAGACCAGTTCAGTCTGGGATTACTGCTGGATAGTTGAGTTCCGTTTGGGATTACAGCTGGATAGGTCAGTCCCGTATGGCAATACTGCTGGATAGGCCAATGCCATTTGGGATTACTGCTGGATAGGTCAGTCCCGTGTGGGATTACTGCGGGAGAGCTGTGACCTAGGAAAACATGAAACATGTCCACCAAGTTTTATAATCATCCCACGAAAGGTTCAACAAACTTTCCATGTACAGATCTACCTGTAAATTTTTGCCCAACAAAAACCTTATCAATGGAAAGGTACAAAGTCTAAACTGCAATAATTAGGAAAAATTTTCATATTTAATGTCATATTTCTTAAATAGCACATGCACATCTTTGAATCACATTGAACTTGGGTAGCAAGTGTCAAACTCATCCAATGAAAGCTGACAGCTTCAGAAAACTTTCCATGTACACCTTTTCCATGTACAGGTGTACATGTATATACATGTACATACATGTACATTATTATTGGCAGATTAAGACAAAACCCTCAAAATTTGAAAAAAATTAATATTTCATCTCCTAAATATCACAGGTACATCTTCTAATCATAAGAAACATCTGTACCAAGTTTCATAATCATTCAATGACAGCTGACAACTGCAGCAAACTGTGGTGTACAGATGTACATGTGCACTTCAGCTACACGCAAAACTCATTCATTTGCCATAATTTGGAGAAAAATTAATATTTCATCTCAAAAATAGCACAAGTACATCCTCCAATCATAAGAAACATGTGTACTAAGTTTCGTAATCATCCAATGAGAGCTGACAACTGCAGCAAACTTATCGCCTAGATGTACAATTTACCTAAACAGAAAACTCATTCATTTGCCATAATTTGGAGAAAAATTCATATTTCTTGTCAAAAATAGCACAGGTACATCCTCTAATCATAAGAAACATGTGTACCAAGT
This sequence comes from Hanleya hanleyi, assembly GCA_036873755.1. Taxonomy (NCBI): domain Eukaryota; kingdom Metazoa; phylum Mollusca; class Polyplacophora; order Lepidopleurida; family Hanleyidae; genus Hanleya; species Hanleya hanleyi. The sequence goes on from JAVTVY010002579.1 coordinate 26,134, forward strand.
TTCATAATCATCCAATGACAGCCGACAACTGGAGCAAACTTACCATGTACATGTAAATGTATACATATAGAGGCCTACATGTACAATTTACCTAAACAGAAAACTCATTCATTTGCCATAATTTTGAGAAAAATTAATATTTGTTCTCAAAAATAGCACAGGTACATCCTCTTATCATAAGAAACATGTGTACCAAGTTTCATAATCATCCAATGACAGCTGACAACTGGAGCAAACTTACCATGTACATGTATATGTATACATGTAGAGGCCTACATGTACAATTTACCTAAACAGAAAACTCATTCATTTGTCATAATTTGGAGAAAAATTAATATTTCTTCTCAAAAATAGCACAGGTACATCCTCTAATCATAAGAAACATGTGTACCAAGTTTCATAATCATCCAATGACAGCTGACAACTGCAAGAAACTTTCCAAGTACAGATGTACATGTGCACTTCAGCTAAACGCAAAACTCATTCATAGGGATTTTAACATTAGAGCACCCCAGGGGTAGTACCCCCAGGTGGCATACCCACCCCCCATATTGTTTTTATTTTTTCTATATTTTTTCTAATTTTTCTAGATTTTTTTTTAACTTGCTAAACCAAAAACCTTATCATTTCCAGGCAGGGGACACCGACACCGACACCGACGACGACATCCTCTTTCCCCCCTCACAATATCTCCCCTTTACTTCGTAAGGCGAGATAAAAATTATTCAGCAAATAACAGATTTTGATAAAAGTTATTTAGTAGTTGATATTAACGACGGAGAACATTTTTCTGTGATCTCAGTTTTTGATATCAAGGGCATTGAAATCACCCGTCTGACAAACACGACAGCACCTGCAATTGACTCAGGTGCCTGAGATGATGTCGCAAAACATCCATCGGCATCATGGGAGTAAAGCAGGGCTTTGTTTTTAGCAAGAATGATAGCTCACCTGCATGCAAACAGTAAATCCATGTCACTAGAGCAGGGTCGTATCCAGCCAATATTTACTTATGTAAAACACGTAAAACGTATGGGCGCCCAAAATAAATTCTGTCCAAAAGAGACCAAAGAAAAAAACGTACCTCACTGTTTTTTAGGGAAGAGTCCGGTATCGCATCGCAATTTGAGAGGCAAAATACGATATAAATATGTTTCTGTATCGCTTAAGTTGCGATACAAATAAATAACTTTATTCTCAACAATACTAGCCTGAAGTCACTTCGTCAGTTTCACAAGTTACTTCGCAAGGCATTTTCTCTACTTCCTGTTTGCCGGGCTGAATAACAAAGCCGGGCTGAATACTCTAGCGCACGTTGATTTGTGAACATGTTTGAACTTCCAGTACGCAGCGCAAGTCAACGAATGCGGAAAATCCAAGATTTTGTTCAATTTTGTTCTGACATGCTGGTAACTGTTGATTAGGCCTACTAGTACTATGAGGAGACGAGGCAGGCCAGTTACTTGACATTATGTAACCAGTGGACATGTCATGGTATCATTTGTTGAATTTACTGGATTAACTGATTTATTAATTGAAAAATTAAAATTATATTTTAATTCTGTAGTCAAGCTTTATTGGGGATTGATGTTAATTTTTATGGAAAACTGTCCATAAAGGTTGAAAATGTTACAAGTAACCCACCCAGATTTATTGCCTGGAAATGGCTCCGAATGCATTTCCAGCAATCTAGGACCCCAGAGCTTAAAATCTGGATATGACCCTGTAGAGTGATTTTTATCTCACGTAAGCTGTCACTTTTTATATTGTATTCTACTGCAAACACTCGCCTGACTTTCAGATACCCTCTCCTAAATATTTCGATGTGAGCTATTTTTAACTCGCACACTAATTCTTATGCGCACTAATTCTGAACACGAAGCCCTGCAAAAGATTGACCCATTGCATCAACAAACCAATTAAACTGTGTGACCACATTCGGAAAGTTTACTATCCAGTTAGACAAATCTCTATACCATTATGCTGCTCTCATTGAACTCATCCCTTGGGAAACTGTTGTGGGAATAGGTTTTCTCACTCTAGACACTAATTAGATATGAACAGGTATAATGCAGGGGAGACCACTGGTACTGTTTTGTAGACATTTGTCATGAGTGGTCTCCCGTGGTAGTGGAACAGATGGCACTGATTGCCCAATAGCCCAATGGAATCTAGTTCTAAATCATGCCACCCTCGCACAAATTTCCTCCCACCTTTTCCTGAATCTTTAAACCAGCCCCTCTAACTGGTGGAACGGTGCTGGCGACCTCTGACCCTTGACCTTTTAATGACTCCTCCTTTCCCTTCATCTCCGACGCCCAGTCCTGGTAAAAAGAAAGCATCAAGGATTGTTAATGACAACAACAACAGCCCGTAAATGCCTATAGCTAGCATGGTTGGAACCACAAGGGAGTCTGAATTTATGCTCCAGCAATACATTTGCTGCAGGGTGTAATAGCCAGGATTCAGAAACTTGCCTATCCAAAAATCCCATATTGCCAAATGTTGCCTTTCCAGTTCCTATTTTCTCCTATCACTCCCATGTTGAATTTTTCAATTTTTACGTGTTAGGCATGTTAGGTGGACGGGTCTCTGGCTAACACCATGATTGCCTGCAAACAGGCAACCAAGATGAGTTATATGCAGAAAAATCAGATTTTTCAACCTGCTACATCAGGAAACTGAGATTCAAGCTACATGTAGTCCGTTGTGACAACAGACTCGGATCAAGAGAGAGAGAATTCAAGTTTAATGTCAGTGGACATATTGATGCGATTTCGTAATATAGTAGCGGCATAATATAATTTCAGACATTTTTCAGAGTACATACATAACTTGGAGCTGAAGTGAGAATAGGTTTTCTCACTGTCTTGTCAAGTTTAAGACAAAAATTGATTATGAATGCGTATTCTATGCATTTATCACGAGTGGTCTTCCTTTGGTAGAGGGAGTTTACTGCCCAGTCATGCCATTAGTCAATGGGAACAGCTCACAGGATTGGGGAAGAAACTCAGACAGACAGACTGAAGTGAGTGGACAAGACGTGACAGACGGTTTCTCCTGGGGAGTAATCAGTAGGTAAGCCTGCCCACTGTACTGGCTAAGAAGTGAGTGAGTAGTAGAGTTTAACTTTGTTTTCAAACTTGTTTCAGTCATAGCATGCCAACATGTGCCAGAACACGAGAGTGCTCACAGTTCCTATTACCCTGGACACTGATCAGCCCAGCCAGTACAGCACCTGGTCACCCATCCAAGTAGTGACCGAGCGTAACATTGCTTAACTTCGGTGATCCGACGAGAACCGATGTGTCCAATGATATAAGTCGTAACCTCTGTACTGGCTAAAACCTCTACAGGTGTAGTTACTACAGTACAGAGCCATGGTAGATGGACTAACATGATAACGTCCATCTTCACACACAGCCGACTTCTCCATTCATACTTCGAACTAGCCCTGATATATTGGACCACCTGGAGCATTCAAAATATGAGGTGTAAATTTCATCTACAAACCAGGGACGAGCCAATCAGAACCAACCCCATGGCTGTGTGTTGGGTGACGTCATTCCTACTAATATGGCGGTAGGTGTGGCCAGAGACATAGGACAGCCAATCAATAACCCACTCATGCGACACATTTCGAAATTCAAATACATTTGACGTATAAAGTGACGTTTTGTGTCTATTTATAAATTCTTTTTAAGAGAACCAGTGGATCAAGGCTAATTCGAAGTGTGAACAGAGAAGTTGGCTTGCATGTGAAGATGGATACCTTCAAGCTGTCACTGATCTTCTCCCATTCCTCTGTTTCCATATCTCCAGGCCGGGCTGGGGGCTTGTCCTTCCTCAACACTTTACTACAATAGAGGGATGATCAAGCATGAGAAAACTGCACTTGATAACGTCATGCAAATAAAATGCATCCTTCTTGGTATAGTGTTTAGTTTTATCACCAGAAGTTGTATGCATAAACACGGGTTATTGTATTACCGGATACCAATATAATTAAAATCAAAACTGCTCCCACTTTATGCCGAAATGTAGCTTTCCAAAATGTTGTGTACCAAGGAGTGTGATAATACTCCTATACACCAATACACCCCTAAAATTTAGTTTAGAAATTCAGTGCTGTGTTTTCACACAACTCACCAAATGAAATTCTCCACATGTTATAACCTGAAGTGAAAATCATTTTTGAATTTTACAGCACTCTCACTATTTTTAAATGCGAATGACTGCGGGGCTGCATTCAGAGCCAATTTAGTTCTGGAAAACGTATGGGCACCCAATACATCTGTCGGCTCGCCCAAACTCAAATGAAAAAAAAAAAACGAAAGTGTTGTTGTTCACTGCTACCCTTCCACCATATTCACTCTTCACATTGTTAAACTTCCTTCTTCACATTTACCTATCTGGGTTCAACTCTTTCAGTTTTAACTCACACTCCCTCTCCAGGTCTGGATAATGACCTTCCTGTCCGGACCTACAGATGAAAATAATTAAAATCACGGATTAAATCCAGTTAACATACAATATCAGTACTTAAATGAGCAATAACATAAAACTGTTGTTAGCTAGTTAAGTCCAAGATATCACATGTGCAAGGTAAGTATAAATATGTATGTCATGGAACAACAGTTGAAGATATTTTTACATACTGGGTCATGGTCAGGATTGTTATCCATACAATTCACTTTCACTTTCATTTTCGTATGAAACGCAATCTTAATAAATTAATATCATAGCAATGCTCCAAATCGTATGTCACTGTATGTACTCACTTCAAGTTCAATTGAAATTTGGCGATCAGTGTGTCCATGTCATGAATATTTGATAGCAATTAATTATGACATCATGGCTGCATTTGTACTAATCCTTTTATACATGTAGTTGAGGAGGGGAGGGGGAACAGGATCATCATCTCCATTTACCCCAATGTTTATATCACAGACCAGTCTATATACATGAATCTACCCCGCATTATGCCACCAAACTGGAAAGACCGTGGGAACATCAAAGATATCCTACCAGCCGCAGCATGGCCAAGTCAACCATAAAACCTCTATTTTGATGTCCGATCCAAGCCACTATGAAGAGATATCGGGATTGGTCAATGTTCACGTCAGCGCTTGTCGGTTAGACTCTACAGTGACATATCCCAATCAGGGAATTAGCTAGGATATAAAATCTGCCTGTCCAAATATCACATTTTACTGGAATTGGACAGGCTACTTTCCTGTTTTCCTTCTCTATCCCATGTTAAATTATCCAATTTTTGGCTGTCCAAATTTGAAATTGCATGTCCAATAGTTTTGGCTAACACCAAGATCCAAATTATGGGGGAGCAGAAAGGATTTATTTTTAATTATATCAGTATGGAATGGATCATCTACCAAGAGATGTTTTGAGGATCGATAAGAAAGTAATTCTGTCACTTCTTCATTGCATAGCTGACATTATACATGTATGTCAGAATGGATAGTGATTGCACAAAAGTGGTGTTTGGCGGCAAAAAATGCAAAGCCAGGTCTACATGTATGGGAGAGAAAACTTCCGACAGGATATTTAGGTCACAGCCACTTTTTTATGTTCCACAGGCGGAATTTATATTTATTAAAAATTGCAGGGAATAATAAAAATTAAAATGGACCAGAGAAGCAGAAAGTGTTGAACTACAAAAGTCCAGTTATATTTTCATTATCGCGTCCAATGTTGGAAAAAATTTAAAATCCGGCTGTGAAATAAAAAATAAATTTGGTATGGCCTTACCTCAAAACCTTTAAGATCTTCTCCAGCTCTTTCGTGTCGTTACATTTTGAGACGTAGCCGAAATCGAGATGAGTGATCGGGATGTCAAACTTCTTCGTGTTAGTTCCTCCAAACAGCAAATTGTCCCCCATGTCTCAAATCCTACAGCGAGATGAAGATGTAAGCAAATTAATGACCACTGAAACTAAAATCTGAGAATATTATTATAAGTATTTGACCTTTATATGTGAGATTTAAACCATGTGAACAAAAAACATCACTCTTAGTGCAAAATCCCCTCCCAGTGTGATTTCCCATTTCACATGGTTCAAGAGCTAATTCACTAATTTTAAAAATAAGCATTCAATAAAACTTGGAAGCAGATCGGTCAGTTTTCAAATTGGTTGAAAATGTACAGGTATATAAATTACGACAATTGCGAAAAATCTGGCCACTGGCATTCAGGCCTCTTTGATTTCAGGCACCTTTGCAGGGGTCAAAATTAACACAGGTCTGTCCATTTGTCTCCGACAGGTAGGCCTACTTTTTGCCAACAGAGATCAATCTAATCAGACCTCCATGTACTCCAAGGGTTTTTCCTCATATTTATGCAGCATTACAAAACACAAAAGCAACATTATTACATGTATTTCATATCGTTAGTGTGTGCAGGCGGCTTTTGGGAGGAGACCGTTAGAAATTAATCATTCTTACCTGTCACCCGAGACCGGTAGGTTTTTTTAAAAATTTCAACCCCCGAACTTCGAGAAGTAGCCTACTTGTCACAGCTCTCTTCATGTTTAATACATGGCAAAAAAGTTTTGAACCGGCTTAACTGGCAGAAATTAGGTGAATACGCTTTATTGAGCTATCCTACTTGAAGATAGGGGTAATGTGCTTATTTTGATATCATGATGGTGTTGTCAACCCAAATGTTGTGCAATGTACATCACAATAGGCTGAGCCGATATAGCTGTGTGAAAGTAGGAATCTCATGCCAAATGCGTGAAAGTTCATCGTGTTCATATCTGGTTTATGGATTCATGGGTGTCATTTTTTGGGCAGTTACTTCTGGACCGTCAATATAATGGTTTTAACTGCTTGTAAAATGAGTGCGGATGGTTTTGTGTGTTGTTGGTGTGGAATACAGGCCATTTCGTCCCCAAACCAAATCTTTCTCAACCAACTCTTGCCCAATTTGAGTCAAATCTTTCCTAAACTTAAGTTAACTCAAATCGTCATCAAACGAAAATCAAATTTTACCAACTTATCGGATGAAATATTGCTATCCTAATGAAATAGAGACAAAATGGTTTTAACTCATTTCTTTATCTTGCGCCGGAAAGCCGCTGTCAGCGGCTTCTTGACAGCCTTATCTAAACACACCTGTGATTGGTTGTTTCGGCTTCGGTAACGAAAATTGACCAATCAACGCATCCGTGATATATGAATCACTGGCTACATTCTTTTCAGCCTCGATTTAGAGTTTATAACATTGGGAATCTCCAAATTACGTCATGTCATGTGACAATTCAGTGGGGAAACTCCAAAAATGGCGGCTGCGGTCGTCTTGTGGTGTGTTTTTGTTTTCCCCTGACTAGACAACATACAAGTTCAACAACGGTTTCCATCATCAGATTTTATTTATACGAATCACCAAAGCCGCTCAAGGATCGTAAAAATAAATAGATAGCCTCATGAAATGCAACAAATGAAAGGGGTTTTTCAAGCATGGCGTCACCATCCCGTGTGGGCGACGTAACTTCCGTAAGTTGCGCATGTTTTTTTTTTCTCCCGACTTGAAAAAAAACAACACACAATTCAAGAATGGTTTCCATCATCAGTTTTTATTTATTTGAAATCCCAAAGCATCAAGGATTGTAAAAATATATAGTTTACCCTATCAACGACACTCATGGAAAAATATCAGAGCCATTATTATAACCATATGCGGAAATTTATACTTTTGCAAAATTTATTCCGTCCAAACGTGGATATTTATTCCGTAGGCAAAGAGTTAAGGACAGTTTTCATTTGAATGGCAATGTTTCCTGATTATTTATTTCTGATATATTAATCTGACATATATAAAATAACACCTTTATGAGCTAGCGCATCTGTGGGGGAGGAGATTAAGTTGGGGGGGGGTATGTCCAGGGTGGGGTGAGGGATGGGGGG